>JAVKPL010014726.1:0-90378 GCA_032173675.1 Gastrolobium villosum | reverse complement strand
GCTAACATCTAAACTAAGAAACTTTCCACTGGGTTGCCTCCCAGCAAGCGCTTGTTTAACGTCACGAGCCTGACTGCCATATGGGAATACATTTGTCACCACAAAAGGACCAGACCAACGAGATTTAAGTTTACCTGGAAACAACCTCAGTCGAGAGTTGTACAATAATACCTGTTGACCAGGTGCAAACTCTTTGTGCTTGATCTTGCTATCATGCCACAACTTAGTTTTCTCTTTGTAAATCTGTGCACTTTCATATGCAGTTCTTCTGAACTCATCAAGCTCATTCAGCTGTAGTATTCTCTTCTTTTGAGCTCCTGATGGTTCAAAATTTAAAAACCTTGTAGCCCACAAGGCTTTGTGTTCTAACTCCACTGGCAAATGACAAGGTTTGCCATACACCAATTGATAAGGTGACATGCCAATTGGAGTTTTGAACGTTAGCCCAATCCTTCCTAGAAATTCCCACTGTCTTTTCTAGGATTCTTTTTATCTCCCTGTTGGAGATTTCAACTTGCCCACTAGTCTGGGGATGATATGGTGTGGCTATTCTGTGTCTCACCCCATATTTAACTAGCAAGCTTTCAAAATGTTTATTACAAAAGTGGGTACCCCCATCACTGATAATAGCCCGAGGTACTCCAAACCTTGTAAAAATATTTTTCCTCAGAAAAGTGACAACCACTTTAGCATCATTGGTGGGAAGAGCAACAGCTTCCACCCACTTGGAAACATAATCCACAGCAACAAGGATATACTGGTTGGAATAAGATGATGGAAATGGCCCCATAAAGTCAATGCCCCATACATCAAACAGCTCTACCTCTAATATATTATTCAGAGGCATCTCATCCTTGCGTGAGATATTACCTGTTCTCTGACACTTATCACATTTTTCCACACAATCCTTCGCATCCTTAAAGAGTGTCGGCCAATAGTAACCGCTTTGCAAGACTTTCTGAGCGGTTCGATTACCTCCAAAGTGGCCTCCATAGTTGGAAGAATGGCAATGCCACAAGATTTGACTCATCTCAAACTCAGGGACACATCTGCGAATGATCCCATCAGCACATTGAAAATAGAGATGTGGATCCTCCCAGAAATATCGCCTTACATCTCGCAAAAATTTCTTTTGCTGTTGCCTCGTAAGGTTAGGAGGCAACTCCCTTACAACTTTGTAATTGGCGAAATCTGCGAACCATGGAGGAACAAAGACTGCCATTACCTTTTCATCAGGAAAATAGTCATTGATTTCTTTTTCCGGACTATCTTGTAACTCTTTTGCCTGAATTCGGGAGAGATGATCAGCCACTTTGTTCTCTACTCCAATTTTGTCTCGGATCTCCAAATCAAACTCTTGAAAGAGTAGCATCCACCTCAGCAGTCGTGGTTTAGCATCCTGCTTAGTCATCAAAAACTTAATAGCAGAATGGTCAGTGAAAACAATGATTTTAGATCCTAACAAGTAAGGTCTAAATTTGTCCAGTGCATAAACCACTGCTAACATTTCTTTCTCAGTTGTTGCATAATTAACCTGAGCATCATTCAAAACTTTGCTAGCATAGTAAATGACATGTAACAATTTTTCCTTACGCTGACCAAGGACTGCACCAATTGCATAAGCACTGGCGTCACACATGAGTTCAAACGGAAGGTTCCAATCAGGAGCTGTAAGCACAGGAGCTGTAGTAAGCTTCTCTTTCAACAAATGGAATGCCTTTGAACATGCATCATCAAACACAAACTCAGAGTCTTTCACCAAGAGTTGGCTCAATGGTTTAGCAATCTTGGAGAAATCCTTGATGAACCGCCTGTAAAAACCTGCATGTCCTAGGAAACTCCTAACAGCATTTACATTTACGGGAATGGGAAGTTGTTCAATTAACATCAATTTTGCTTTATCAACTTCAATCCCAGCATTAGAGATTTTATGTCCCAGTACTATACCTTCATTTACCATAAAATGACACTTTTCCCAATTCAGAACAAGGTTAGTCTCATTACATCTCTTTAAAACTTTAGACAAATTATTCAAACAAGAATCAAAGCTTGAACCAAAAACAGAGAAGTCATCCATAAATACCTCTAAACATTTCTCCACCATATCAGAAAAGATAGAGAGCATACACCTTTGGAAAGTGGCAGGTGCATTGCAGAGGCCGAACGACATTCTTCTGTATGCAAAGACTCCAAATGGGCAAGTAAAAGCTGTCTTTTCCTGGTCTTCAGGAGCTACAGGTATTTGGTTGTAGCCTGAATAACCATCCAAGAAGCAATAATAAGAGTGGCCCGCCAGTCTTTCCAGCATTTGATCAATAAAAGGTAGTGGGAAGTGATCTTTCCGAGTAGCTGTGTTCAACCTTCTGTAGTCTACACACATTCTCCAACCTGTGATAGTTCTGGTTGGGATCAACTCTTGCTTTGCATTTGTAACTACTGTCACACCACCCTTCTTTGGTACTGTTTGAACTGGGCTTACCCACGCAGCATCAGAAATTGGGTAAATCATTCCTGCATCAAGAAGCTTTACAACTTCTTTTCTCACCACCTCCTTCATTGTTGGGTTTAATCTTCTTTGTGGTTGTCTCACGGGTTTGATATCATCTTCCATGAGAATCTTATGTGTACAAAAAGAAGGATTTATGCCCTTCAAATCAGTAATAGACCATCCTATAGCGGTCTTGTGAGCTTTCAAAACTTCAACTAGCTCCTTTTCTTGGTCTGAAGAGAGGTCTTTGTTGATGATTACTGGATAAGTATCACCATCTCCCAGGAACACATACTTCAAAGTGTCGGGCAATGGTTTCAGTTCAACCTTAGGGGCACCAACCTCTACATCTTCAGCTTTTTCTTCTAGCACCTCCACAGTAATTCCTTCTTTTTCAAAGGGTATATGATCACGAGCTCTCAACTCATTATCAATCTCTTGAGGACGCTCCTTCTTGTGTTGAATGGTTTCATGAAAAGAATCAACCTGGAAACAATCATTATTCTCAGCAGGTCTCTTCATAGCTTCTGAAACATTGTAGATGATCTCCTCATCATTCATTCTCAGTTTGATCATCCCTTGTTCAACATCAATTAAAGCACGGGCTGTAGCCAAAAAGGGTCTTCCTAAGAGCATGGGCTTCTCACTTCCTTCTCCCATATCTAACACCACAAAGTCCGCAGGAAAGATAAACTTATCAACCTTGACAAGAATATCTTCTATAATCCCATTAGGTTTCCTCACAGATCTATCAGCCAGTTGGAGAGATACCTCGGTAGGCTTCAATTCTTCAATCCCCAAAGATTTATACACTGAGAAAGGCATCAAATTAATACTAGCCCCAAGATCACATAAGGCTTTTCCAATGCCAATATCACCAATAGCAATAGGGATATTAAAACTCCCGGGATCACTAAGCTTATCTGGGATCTTCTGCTGAATAAAAGCACTACACTCCTCAGTGAGTGTTACAGTTTGGCATTCTTGTAGCTTCTGCTTTCTGGATAAAAGATCCTTCATAAATTTTGCATATCCAGGCATATTTGCTAGAGCTTCAGCGAAAGGAATATTGATGTGTAGCTTCTTGAAAATGTCCAAGAATCTATCATAATGTTTGTTATAGGCTCCCTTCTTGAATCTTTCTGGGTAGGGTGCCTTAGACATCACATATTCATGGCTTAACTCATGCTTTTTCTTTGCCACAACCGGTTGCTCTCCAACCTGTTCTTTTTCAACCACAACTTCCTTTTCCTTTTCGTGCACAATTACCTCAATCTCTGGTTCAATTGCTTCCTTATTTCTGTTCCTCCTTCCCTTTTGTTTTGTCTTCCATATTTACTGCTGGTTTTGTTGGAACTGTCAGCACTTAACCGCTTCTTGTGGTAATAGCCATACAGTCATCCTTTGGATTGATAACTGTATTGCTTGGTGGAATTCTTTCTGTAAATTGCTTGGCCAGCTGGCCTATCTGATTCTCCAGGTTCTTAATGGAAGCATTTGTATTTTTATTGTTGGCTCTAGTCTCCTCCATGAAAGCATTGGTATGTTGAGCCATCTCATTAGAAGCCTTAGCCATTTGAGCAAAAGCTTTTTCCCACTCAGCTGGCTCTCTTTGTTGATTCTGTGAAGATTGAGCATAATTGTTGTTATTGTTGGATTTGAAATCCATACCAGCTCCTTGAGTCCTCCGCTGAAAATTGTTGTTACCACCAGGGAAATTCTGATTTCGCTGGAAGTTTTGTTGTTGTGAAGGATGCTGATCATTCCAGATCCCATTCACCTGCAATTGTTGAAGTGAATCTTCTGATAATGGATTAGGACACTCACTGGATTCATGACTTTCTTGGCACTTATCACAAACCAGAGGAGTTGTTTGAACCTTTGACACTTGAAACTTATCAAATTTGTCACTCAAGCTGTCAAACTTTTTAGACAATGATATTACATCATTGTCTGCTGGTTTTATCACTGCTCTTTTTATGGAAGCTAGTACACTCTCATTCTCATTCCGTGCAAGCTTTTTGATCAAATCAATAGCTTGCTCGGATGTACTCTCCCGATAGAACCTCCAGCGCGCTATTTATTATCATCCTTGTTTCAGGAGTGATTCCATTGAAGAATATTGCCACTTTTCTATCATCGTCTCCTTCATAATGTGCACACTTCCTGTTAAGTTCCTGGAATCTGTTCCATGTTGCACAAAGTGATTCTCCTTCCAGCTGGCGAAAATTTGTGATCCCATTCACCAGCTGATTGTATTTCTCCATGGAAAAGAAATGAGCAAAGAATTTGCTGGACAAATCTTCCCATGTAAGGATGCTATTTGCTGGCTGTCTTTCAATCCATCTCAACGCTTTTCCCTTAACAGTAAAAGGGAACAACCGGAGCCTGATAGCATCGGTAGAGACTCCGTTGTGCTTAGTTGTATCACAGACCATCAGAAATCGGTCTATGAATTCATGAGGATCCTCATCATCAGCACCAGAAAATTGAACCCTCTCCACCAAAGAAATCAATGATAGTTTCAACTCAAAGTTGTTGGCCTCCACATTTGGCCTCACTCTGCTTGAGTTGGCTCTGTTGAATACTGGAGTCAGAATCGTATTCAACAATCTTGGAGGTTGATTGTTTGCATTTCCTCCTCTTCCATGACCAGCATTGTTGTTTTCTGCCATCTCTTGAGTTGGTTGTAAAGGTATGTCCTTAGAATCTTCCCAATTGATCTGTCTAGCAGCCTTCCTTAGTTGCTTTTCGGTCCTTGCAATTTCAGAATCAATTACAAAGTCCTTAGGCGGAAGTCTGCCTCGCATAAAACTCAGGAAAATTATTAGTAGCACCTGAACAAAACAAAACAAGATAAAAAGAATAAAAATAAAAATCCAATCTCAAGAATCAATGGTTATTTGTAATATTGAATTTTCAATCCCCGGCAACGGCGCCAAAAACTTGTTGGCAACTCGGCAAGTGTACCGATCGCTCCAAGTAATAAAGTAGTAAGTAAGATCGTCTCCACAGGGATTGTAAAACAATTAATACGATAACCAGTCCTCTTAAGTTAGATGAATCAATTGTTGTTTAGCAAATATTGAAACTTAAATTAATTGATAAGAAAAGTAAAAGACTTGTTTTTAGATTTTTGTGAAAAAGAATAAAATAAGAATGTGAATGAATGTTTTTGTAAAAGATACGAGAAAATACTGCAGCCAGGGCACATTCACCAAATGATCCCAATTTTACTCTGGATTGATTCACAATATTCATCGAAATTAATAACTCAGACAAATTATCATCTTTAGAATAATTAGTTAGATCCCAATCCCTTGGTGATCTAACCCTTTAATTCAATTGGAACCCTAATCCCTTAGTAATCCCGCATAAAATTAAGCATTATGCAGATAAATCCAACGACTGCGATTTATACAAGTCTATCCCTAGAACATGCATAAATCGTCATCTTTATCTCCTTTCAGAATCAGAATTCCAACATTCCTATTGCAAACTCCAATCCCCAGAATATCATCCCCTATTAGGTTGATCAGATCTAACAGAAATAATATCAATACGCACAAGATAAAGATGAAGTATATTAAAATCAATATACAGAGTGATTCAATCCTTCGTACCAACTGTTCACAAAGGGATCATGACCCTGACTACAGAAAATAGATCTAGCCAATCAACATCATGAGCTGATCTGAGATTCAACATAAACTTAAAATAAAAGAGAAAGAAAAATATAAGAACGGGACGACGAACACGAAGAACGACTTCCTCTCTTCTCCAAGCCGGATCTGCCTCAGGGTTTTTGTGTGTGTTTCCTCAAGGTTGAGTCTCTTATTTATAAGAGACTTTGACCTAATTCTTCAAATTCAAATCTCCAATCTTTCGCGCCTCCCACGCTGGCAGCGCCATTCCCGCGCTGTGGGCATGGGAGCCTCTGCCTGTTGGGTTGGAGCATAAAGCATTGTGGGCCGTCAAGTTTTTAAACTTTGACTCCAAGGCAACAGGTGAGAAAAGGTTACTGCAATTGGATGAACTGGATGAATTCTGTCTTCAGGAATATGAGAGTGCCAGCCTATACAAGGAGAAGACCAAGTTATGGCATGATAGGAAGATCACACCCAAGGATTTCAAAGTGGGAGATCCGGTGTTGTTATTCAACTCAAGGTTGAAATTGTTTCTAGGAAAATTGAAGTCCAGATGGTCTGGACCGTTTGTAGTTAAGAGCATGAAGCCTTATGGAGCGGTGGAAATTTGTTCTTGGGACTCTGATCGAAGTTTTACTGTTAACGGTCAGCGGTTGAAACATTACATTGGATGTGCTGTGGACAGGCAACTGATTTTAGTTGCCTTGTTGGAGGTAAGTTAGATCATAACCGTCAGGCTCGTGATGTTAAACACACGCCGAGTGGGAGGCAACCCACTGTATCAGGTCTCGCGATGTTAAATCTTTTTTTAAGAAAATGAATTCTGACAAGTGTTGGGCGCTAAAACTTCCATTCTGGACGTTTTAGCGTTCTAAGAGTTACACAACGTGCAAACTCTCTGGCCATGCGCGCTAAAACATGATAACTGAACATTTTAGCGCTCTATAAGAGTACCTATGCGAGAACTCTCTGGCCAAAAGCGCTACAACTTTCATACTGACCGTTTTAGCGTTTTACTAATGCATCAATTGCAAGCACTCTGGCCCAGCGCGGTGCTGCACACAACGTGTGCCCACTTTTCTGGTCCTGGGCGCTAAAACGTTTGGTTTCAACGTTTTAGCGCCATGTCACTTACTTTGAAATACACGGTTTTCCCTCACTTCTCCTTCACTCTTTTATTCCATACACTCATTCTCTCCTCTTAGCAATTTACAATTTCTTTTTTATTCTCTCTTCTACATTCCATTCCTCTCATCAACATCAAGGTATGTATCATTTTTCATTGCTTCTCCATTCCTCCATGCATAATTTTTGTGTTCATGAAAATTATCTAGGGTTCCTAGGTTTTGATTTTATTTTCTTTATCATGATTCCATCTAGTTCATACTGTATATATACTTGTTGTTGTTGTGTTGTGCTGAAGATTATGCATGGTTTTTGGGGTTAAGAGGTGTTCCCCATCGTATTTCACTCTACACCCTAGGCACACACACACAAGGTGTTCGACAGAATACCTGACTCAGAATAGTCAGGGCGCTAAAACGCTGGTCCTCCACGTTTTAGCGCTCGGTCAGTTTACACATGTTTATGGCCAGGTCGCTAAAAAGCTCACTGTGACCATTTTAGCGCCCAAGCCCTGCTACATACGTGATTTGGTTCTCTGATTTTGGGCATTGTGGGGGTGTTTACTAGCATGATTGGGGTCTAATTGCACCACTTCTTCAATTTAAATATGGGAATTAGATTCCATGTTGTTCCATGCTGTACTGATTTGTTTTCTTTGATGAACAGAAATGTCTACACCTCCACCAAAGAAGAGTGGCAAGAAGAGGTCCAGGGTGTCTCAGACTTCTGCACCTACACCACCTCCTCCTGCTTTTGATGCTCATTTTTGGAGGAGTGCTGAGCACGAGGTCATTTTTACCAAAAAGACTTCGTCTAGGCCATTTGTCCTGGACACGGATGAGTATCCTGAGTTCCAGTCTTAGCTAAAGTCTAAGGAATGGGTAACATTTGGTGAGATTCTGGTGCACAGCAGCCCGACCATAGCACGGGAATTTTTTGCCAATGCTTATAATGGTGATTGTAAGAACCCGCACCGCTAATTAAGGTAATTAATGAATTAATTGTGATAAATTAGAAAATGATTCCATAATTGACCTTAATAATTATTATTTGGCTTAAAAAATTATAGTAAGTGAGTAAGAATGCTGAAAGTCGCTTTTCGGAAGAAAAGCGCAGATACCGGTTCTGCTACACAGTATAAATGCGTACCGGAAAAGTACCCTGGAAAATTATAATAAGTGCATGATAATTACTAGAATAATATGTAGGACTTGTAAAACAAGTTTCTAGTCAAAATAATGAGAATTGATGCCAAAACTGATACTGGCTATGGAAAAGCGCGTACCGGAAAGGTGCTCCGAAAAATAAAATAAAAATATGAAAAATCTTAGAAAAATGAGTAGGTTAAGATTCAAAAGTTTGGGATTAAAATATTTTGCGTAGCTATTAAGGCTAATACTGCGCGTTATGACTTAAGTGGCTATATATGCTAAATGGCACAAGTTTCTAGGTCAAATATGCAGCCTCCTACGTGACTTGTGCTGGTGTGTGAGCTCTCTTTGCTGCACCTCCATTCCTTGTGCTCCATTGCTCTTCTCCTTCATTTCTTGGCCAAGTTATCAGCTTTGATGCTTGTTTCATCATTCTAAACACTTGGTGAGGGTGAGAGTTAGCCTTGGGACTGCATTGTTGGCCTCTTTCTGAGTTGAGAGAGCTGTGTTGGGTTAAGGTGTGAGGTTGAGTTTGTGTTCTGTGGTGTAGAAGCTTCAAGTAGCTTCCTTGGTAAGGAAAGAACTCACCTTGTTGCTCCATTTTCATCCTCCCTAAAGGCAGTACCTTGGAGCTGACTTGTGAGCTCCAAGAGCACCATTGTTGGGCTGTTTCAAGCTTGGGTAAGCTTCATCATCTTTGATCTTAAGTTTGTGGCTTAAAGGTTGTGTCTTGTCATGTTTAATAAGCTAAACAAGTAACCAATGGGTATGGGAACATAAAACAGATTAAAGATGCAAGCTTTAACGTATTTAAATGTTAAAAGTTGGATCCTTGGAGTGGATATTCACGAAAATGCAGAACTGCATTCTGTTGTGAAATATACGGATATTTGTCGAACAGATATCCGGATATTGATATCCGAATATGGTATCCGGATATCGATATGCGGATATGGGGATCTGGATATTCGGATATTGAATATCCGGATATGGTCAGTGTGATATACGGATATTGCATATCTGGATATGTCCCCGAGTAATATCCGGATATTCTTGGATTTCACAGAACAGTAGCTATGCTGTGGGTACAGTAGGCTGTTGGGGGTTTGTGGACCCTAGATTAAGGAAGTTGAGCTTCTATAATTAATGAACTAAGTCAGAATCATGTGATTAAGGGCTTATGCCTTTGTTGGAAGCCTTAAGACGTAAAACGTAAAGGAAAGGCGTATTCTTTAAGTTGTATGCTTGTGATGCATGATTAATGATATATTATTGGTCCATAATAAATTGTGATACTATTGTGTTTGGGCTGTGAGAGTGGTTGAACTCTTGGCTTGGATTGATTGCTTGCAAGGTAATCTTTTGTGTCCTCGGTTTAGCCATGTTGTGGTTCCACCATGTCCCATGGGGATATGGTTATATGCATGTTGTGTTACATGCTTTTGATATTTGGAAATGTTGTTGAGCTGTTATATGCAATGTGCCTTTATGATATGCAATGTGGTTTCCACCTTTACGGTAAGCCTGAGTATGTAGTACATACGATATGGTGAGGCTGTGGGTGAGGTGCAAGCGGTGTTCCTTGTACTCATGTGGGTATAGATGTATTCCTACATTTCTCTGGCCAGTAGATAGTATAAACACACATGGCACGAATATCTGTTGCACTGCATACTTTTGGAACTAATATTGGAAATACTGCTTTTAGAACTTATATTGCACATGTAAGTGAGCTTGGGGTGGAAGATCCTTGAGGACCCCTTGTCTTACTGAGATTTCTTGTTTAGAGATATCACCCCACGTTTGGGGACGCTTATTTCAGGTTCAGGTAATATTGAGGCCTCAGGCGGTAGGAGGCCGGAGCTGAGTTAGATATTGATGATATTATATGCTGACATTGTTGGATGCTGGTTATGCATGCTGCTTTATGCTTTTAGCTTTATTTATGTTGGGATTGTCTGTTGAGACTATTGTTGGGCATTGTGCCTTATTTGGTGAGCATAGACTTGATTATGTCTTCTTTTAGTTAAAGTTGTATTAATGTATCAGGATTTTGGTCCAGGCTATGTGTTGTAGTCCTGTGACATAGATACTCACTTTATATTTATATATTAGGTATTCCAGCTATTTGTCTTGGAATTTACATACAGGCATTATTTTATGAAATTGATTAAGTAATCAAGTTGGCTAAGGTTAATGACGTCATAACTGAATTAAAGAAAAAGTTATTCCGCATTTTAATTAAGCATGGCTTAATATGATAGTATGTTAACAAACCGGGTTAACACGGGTTGTTACAATGATGAGGGTGGTAAGAGGCATTTTGTTAGTTGGGTGCGAGGCAAGCAAGTCAAATATGATGCCCACACTATTCAGAAGCTTCTAAAGATCCGGCATTGTGATTACATCCAGAACCAAAATTGTGAATTCTGGAAAAATTGGGAGAAAATTGACATTCCACCCAGGAGAAAGGACCCTGCATTTGAGACTTGGACCAAGTTGGGGGCAGCTGAACCTATATTGCAAACCATAGCTAAGCATGGTGAAAAATGGGAAATGACCAAGGATAAGGTAAATCCCAAGTTGCTGTGGTTGAGGCAACTTAATGGAGAAGCCCGGGTTTGGTTCCATTTTGTGGTCTCTAATGTTATGCCTTCCTCCAATCAAGCAGAGGTAATTATGA
The DNA here is from genome assembly GCA_032173675.1 of Gastrolobium villosum. Classification (NCBI taxonomy): domain Eukaryota; kingdom Viridiplantae; phylum Streptophyta; class Magnoliopsida; order Fabales; family Fabaceae; genus Gastrolobium; species Gastrolobium villosum. The sequence continues at coordinate 79,284 of JAVKPL010014726.1, read as the reverse complement.
TGAGAGCTGTTCTGATATCCACCATCATGACAAAAGGGAAGGTGGAGCTTCCCATCCTTCTTCAGGATAGTATCTATGACATGGCCCATTCTGATAGCAGTACACATGCTTTAGGTCATTGTTCTCTGATCCAGCTTCTGTGTCAGAAAGCTGGTGTTGATGTTACTGACAATGGAGTGCGAGTTAAGTTGCACCCCAAAATTGATGCCAAGCTAATAAGGGACCAGCTGAGGATTAGAGGAGATGGACCTACAGGGCTGACACCTGGCAGAAAACTCAAGGCTGAGGCAGATGCTGAGATTGAAAAAAGGATAAGATCAGGGGAATAGTGGCTGATCAACGCTGACATTCGTATAGGGCATTTACACCGTCGTCTTAAGTTTATGCAGGCGAGTCAGCAAGCATTTCAGACTCACGTGATTAAAATGCTGACCGATATCTGTGAGGCCCAGGGCTTAGAGACAGCTGCATTCCAATCTGCTGTTTACCCTCATTCCGAGGAAGAGGATGCATTTGAGGCAGCAGTCCGCACCCATCATGATGATGAGAGTGAGACTGCTGATGATGATACTTCTGACCATGCTGCTCAGGCCACTGAGGGAGAGACTGTTGCTGCTCAGACTGATACTGATATCGCTGCTGCTGATCAGGATGTTGGAGGTCCATCGGCTGGAACCAGTGCAGGTGTAGCACATGCTGATTATACACCACTTCCTCATTCTGATCCAGGAGATCCTTTTGATTTAGATGATGAGGATATAGCGTCCTACATGGATTCTTGATTTTTCAGCTTTTCGTTCTTTTACTGTTATTTTAGTTTATTTTGTTGACTGGTTTATTTTTGTAAATTGGTTAAGTACATTGAGATTTCACTGTTTTGTTTGATACACATTGTGATAGTACTGATGCTATTGGTTATATATGAATGTGTTTCAGTGATCCACTGTTGTTTTAGATTTAAATTAGTTGATAGGGACAACAACATTTAAATCTGGGAATTGGGGTGTGATTGAATGACATGCGAACTTCATGGAGATGTCACACGAGTGGATGAGCCAAAACAGTGAAACATCTCAATCTCTTTTCTTTAGTTTTTTTTTGTGAATAAATTTTTAGTGTAATTTAGATGTTAGTTGTAGTTCAGAATTTGGATTTCAGTTTTTTTTTATGAAATTCCATGAGGATTTGACTGATCAGAATTTTAGATGATTGATCAAATTAAGGATATAATCTTATGCCTTGCATGTTGAGAAATGAAATGATTGCATGACTCATTTAATGTGTAAGAGTAGAGAGATTAGTTTTGATGCATAGAGAGGAAGACAAGCATGCACTCTGAACTGTGAGGAAATTGAGCCTATACAGAAATTTTTGTTTAGAGAGCATTTCACTGCATGAGTAACTCTAGAACTTGCCTTGTTTCTTGTTTGAAATGGTTGATGATGTATAGGGTAGAGGCATTTCCTTCTTGAACCAGAAAGTCAAATGGTCAACCCTTAAGATCCTGTTGCATGAAACCTTTGAGCCTAGCCTGTTGTTGATAAATCACCACATATATTCCAATCCTTTATATTAAAAGTTTCAGATAAGTGATAAGGGGTGGAGTGTTTTGTGGGGAGGAAGGTATTTTTGCAATAAGTGAATGTATAAGGTGTTTGAATCATGAGGAAGAAGAAAAAGGAAATAAAAAGAAAAGAAGAAAAGGTTGTGAAACACAAAGTGTTTGGAAGAGATAGAGGAAAGTGTTAAAAGACACAGTGTCTGAAAGAAAAAGAATTTTTTTTTTAAAGACACAAAGTGTCAGGAAGAAAATGAGGAAGAAAGGTTCAAAGAAAAAAAAGAACAATGAATGAAAAGGAAGAAAGATTGGGGAATTAGGAAGAAATTGATAAATACTGTGATTCCCTCTTATCTGAATCTGATTCATTTGATCTGAACTTCCCCTGCGACAGAAATCCTTACCTCTAGTCAAGCCACACACCAAGCCTAATTGCCAATCATACTAAGACCTTTTTGATCTGCCTTATAGATCGTTTTTACCATGAATAGTGAGAAGATGGGCAAGCCTATGGAAGTTTGAGTGCAGTGAAGAATGAGTGACAAGTTGATCCTTAAACACTAGTGTGCAAGAGAGTTAAATTCTCACAATTTTAGAGAAGTTCCTAGTGAGGGGGTGTTGTTGTTTGGAAAGTCTCTGTATGTCATCTTTATTGATCTGTTGAAAAACCACATATGATGTTGGGCAATTCATAAGAAATAAGAGATTGCATGATTGTAAGTTGTATCAATATGATCTTTTGTTAAATTAAGTATATCCTCATGAGTTTCATCTTTAAGAATCTTGAATCCTTCTCTGTTGAGAGTTCATTACTGAGGACAACAATGTCCAAATCTGGGAATTATGATAAACCCCTAGTTGATCAGCTTTTTCAGCATAAATTAGTATCAATTTGTGTGATTAATTGGATGAAAAGGAGGTTAATGTCCTAGAAATCCCTCAAGTGCAAGTTCTGAAAGCTTTGTTGCAAATTTACACTATCTTGTAGGGAAAGGAAGCCTAAAAAGCAGCAGAAAGAAGGAAGAAAATTTTGGAGAAAGGGAGAATGCCTAAGTGTTGAGCGCTAAAATGTCCACACAGAACATTTTAGCGCGCTGCTACAAATTGAAGGCAAAAGTTGCGGGTGCTGAGCGCTAAAACGTCCACACATAACGTTTTAGCGCGTTGCTGCAAACTAAGAGCGAAAGTTGTGGTGCTGAGCGCTAAAACGTCCACACAGAACGTTTTAGCGCGTTGCTGTTGGAAAAGTTTCGGGTCTTGGGCGCTAAAACCTCATGATCAAATGTTTTAGCGCCCTTATGTGGGAAAAGTCTCTGGTCTCGAACGCTAAAACGTTTAAATCAAGTGTTTTAGCGTTTGAGTCAGTTAAAAGCAGTTGGGAATCTGCCAGCCATGGACGCTAAAATGCCCATCAAGAATGTTTTAGCGCCCAATGCAGTTAAAAGCAGTTGGACATCCGTCAAGCCTGGATGCTAAAATGCCCATCAAGAACGTCTTAGCGCACATGTTATTTTTCAGCAGAATTTGTAACACTATAAAAGGCAAAGGCCTTCACATTTTCTGATATAATTTTCTACCATATCTCTCTCTTCTACATCAGATCATCTGATCTGACTTTTCTCTCTTACTTTCCAAATTCTTAATAGTAGTGTGTTAGTGTTTCATATGTAATTGCACTTGAAGATTGAAGACTTACTATCATGACAATGGAGTATGATCTTTCTTCTTCTCTTGTCTTTATTTCAATTATGTCTGAGTAGAGTCCTTTGTAGTCTGATTCAATGGAACTCAAGTGTGAATTTATGAATGGTTAATTAGATATTTTGTTTCTCTATTATGTGATTTGTATGAAGTTGTCTTGATCAATTCTTCATGTTAAGGGAATAGTGTAGAACAGACATGTTTACATTGTTCTATAGTTGACAACTTCATCATTAGTGTTTTAGTAGTCAAGACATTGATGCTATGATACTAGTGTAATCTTAAGACCTTAGTAATTAATGCATGTATTATGAAAGGAATCACCAAGACATTAGGGTTTTTGATTAATGTGTCTATCAGGGTAGTAAGACATTACATCCTGATGATAAGTAAAAGGTTGATTAACATCACATAGTAGATAATTCATTATGGAAATTGGTTCATCCATAAGTTCATGCTGAGGAAAATTGACATCTGACTACTTGTTAAGTTATATTCATATTTTATTTGTTTTGGAATTCTTTAATTTTATGCAATCTAAATTTCTGGTGACAAGAAATCTATGCAATTCAGAACTTTTCGGTTGATTCAACTCAATAACATTTGGTTAGTCAGTGCTTAACACAAATCCTCGCGGGAGCGATCTTTACTTATCATTTTATTACTTGTATAACTAGTGCACTTGCTAATCTGACAACAAGTTTTTGACCATGCTTAAAAGTTGGATATTGTTTTGTGTACATCATGATGTATGATTTCCTATTCTTGAAATGCTCTTATCGAATAGGTGTGTTGATGCTTGTATGGATGTGATTAGTCAAAATTTTTTGGAAATTTGAATTCGGTGTGTTCATGCATGAGGTCTTGTGCCGTAAAATTTTAATTGTCTCTTGAATGCAAACTTAATTACAAGTAGGGACCTTGAATGCGATTATTGTGAACTTGATTTAGGAAAGCTTGGTCTGTTTTGGTGGGTTATGTTTGATGACTATTTCTAGATTGTAATATGTGTCGCCTATTGGAAAGTTCATATCATGATTAATGGATCCTCTGATAATCAATTACATCCGAGGTACCTAGGACAGCGGAAAGCTCGAGGAAGTTTCCTCATATGGGTGTTTTGACGAACTGGATGAGGGGTACCACTTAACATGATATGTATGAAAGGTAGGATATAAATTTTGTGATTTTACGAAGATTCCTCTCATTTGAAATTTAGAATGTAATATGCTCTGTTTTACTTACTTGTTTTTCCGAAGGATAATGAAAATAAAATTCTGTCTGTGATATTATTAGGCAAGATGACTAATGTTGAAACCTGAATATCATGCATATGTGTGAGGTGTGTGATGAGTGAACTGGACTGTTATTATTGATAAGACTCAAGTAGGAGGTAATAATATTTCATATTGAATGAACCCTTACATTCTTAGGAACTCTTTTGGATTTAGGCCACTGACTTGTTAGTCGCATTTTATATGGAAACATTTAAATTATGATCAATGAGTAGAAGTGGGGTGTGTCATCAAGGGTGAGTTATAATAAAGAGGTTTTTAAAAGCCCCTGTCTATTGCCATGTTTTACTTCATATGTTATGATTCAGAATCAGATGAATAGAAGGTTAATCACTTATGCCTACACTAGTAATAATTATTAAAATTTATAAAGTGAAGAAGTGTTTTGCAAATGGATTTGTTTTGTTGTCTATTAAGTGTGCACTAAAACCCTGAGCTCTATTACAATTTTTTTATATATAACTGGAGTTCCTTGGTTTAGTAAGATTTTTGTCCGTTTTATTCCACTGGTGTGTTATGGAATTTGTTGATGTTTAAAAAGAACTCGGGCAATTGCTCGTATCATGATTAAGCTTAGGAAAATTTTTACTCCTTTTGTACGAACAAAATTGTGTTATATCTACATTATTTAATGATCATGTAAAGTATAAATTTATTGGTGTTGTCAGATTAGCAAGTGCACTAGTCATACAAGTAATAAAAATGATGAATAAAGATCGTTCCCACGAGGAATTGTGTCAAGCACTGCCTATCCAAATGTTATTGATTTGAATCAACCAAAGAGTTTTGAATTGCATAGTTTTCTTGTCACTAGAAATGTAGATTGCATAAAATGAAATAATTTCAAAACACAAAGATCTAAATTTGAATTAAAAAGTAGTCAGATGTCAATTTCCCTCAAGTATGAATTTATGAATGAACCAATTTTCATCATGAATTCTCTATCATATGATGTTAATCAACCTTTTACTTATCATCAAGATGTAATGTCTTACTACCTTGATAGACACATTAATCAGAAACCCGAATGTCCTGGTGATTCCTTTCATAATATATGCATTAATCACTAAGGTCTTAAGATTACACTAATATCATAGCATCAATGTCTTGACTACTACAATACTAATGATGAAGTTGTCAACTATAGAAAAATGTAACATGTCTGTTCTACACTATTCCATTAACAAGAATAATTGATCAAGACAACTTCATACAAATCATATAATAGGTAAACATAATATCACATTAATCATTCATAAATACACACTTGAGTTCCATTGAATCAGACTACAAAGGACTCTACTCAGACATAATTGAAATGAATACAAGGGAAGAAGAAAGAACAAACTCCATTGTCATGGTAGTGGATCTTCAATCTCCAATTATACTTGTAAATAAAATACTACTCCTAAGAATTCTGGAAAATAAAGTAAAGAATTCAGATCTGAAGATCTGATACAGAAGAGGGAGAGATATGGTAGAGAGATGGGAGAGAGATCTAAAATGTGAAGGCCTTTTGCCTTTTATAGTGTTACAATTTCTGCTGAAAAAAATAATATGGGCGCTAAAACGGTCTTAATGGGCATTTTAGCGTCCATGCTTGATGCGTGACCAACTGCTTTTAACTGCATTGGGCGCTAAAATGGTCTGAATGGGCGTTTTAGCGTCCATGGCTGATAACTTCTCAACTGCTTTTAACTGACTCTGACGCTAAAACACTTGATTTGAACGTTTTAGCGTTGGAGACCAGAGACTTTTTCCGCATCAGGGCGCTAAAACGCTCAGTGTGGGCGTTTTAGCACTGAGCTCTATAGACTTCCACTCTTGATTTGCAGCAGCGCGCTAAAACGTTCTGTGTGGACTGTTAGTATATGGGTTTCCTAGAGACAAACTCTTGATTAAATAAAAGACACTAGATGTAGAACTTTGTTTGTCGCAAATAAATGAAAGCACTATTTATTCAGTTTCATATTGTGTCTCAATATTATATGAATGAACTGGATAAACCCCTTGGAATAGAACAAGTATCTCTTGAGTATCTGTGATGAGATCACGATCATGAGGATTCAAGGATATCACATGTCTATTCCTAATTATATTTTCCTAGTCTAGAGACACTGAGTATGGGGATCAGTGATCTCGGGTAAGACTAGTACGACTTATCTACTTGTATATGGATACAAGGTAAAGACCTCATGAGCTACATATATGGAGATATCTTAGCTAAAGTCGTGGGTGGACCTATAAGAGTATAGCTCGCACTAAACAGACCCAAAAAGAGACTCTATGAGGAAATCTCATAGATAGTATCATTAGAGTAATCTCTTTATGTTTGGGTATATCTTTCCTTAGACCAGAAGTTATTACCTAGATTGTGTTCTTGAAGGCATGTTTTGATTGTATGCCTCGTCTGCCTGAAACATGGAGACTCATAGGTATACTGTTGGGCGTGTCCTTAAAGGGCACAGGGCTAGGGTAATAAGCTGAAGGAATTCATTAAATCTCTGTGAGAGATTAGGTTATCTGTAAACTAGAGAAATCGGGATGACATTTACAGGGACTCGGGAATCTATGCATGGTAAAAGAGTTCATGAGATGATCTGCCTTTAGAGTCAGTAAATCAAAGATTCCCTATTTCGAATAAAGCTTACCCTACACCACAGGGGTTGATACATTTCCTTACCCTAGGTTAATGGGAAGATAACCGAGACGAAGGGAAATACATACAGTAACCAATTATGTGCAATAGGATGATCAAGTCACTAATCTGACTAGTTTTGGGGCAACAAAGCATTGCTAGTGCTCTGTGTTGTCATTAATTGGGTTGTGGGCTTGTTGGGCCCAAGCCCAGTTATGTCAGAAGCTAAGTTGGACCTAATGGGTCACACACTAACACCTCGTAGTCATGATGGACTAGCTTTAAAGGTATTGGGCCTAATAATGGTTGTTAGCCCAAGAAGCTGTTTAGAAGCCCACCTAAATGGGTGGATGGTGCATGGAGCTTAGTAATGGGCTTGGATAGTCCAAGCCATTACTAATTAATTTAATTAGTTAAATTAATAATCAAACATTTGAATTTCGAATTTTGAATTTGAAATTTGAATTTTGAATTTGAAATTTGAATTTGAATTTTGAATTTCGAAAGTCGAATTTTGTATTTGAAATTTGACATTTGAAATTTGAATATTGAAATTTGAATTTCGAATTGGAATTTTGAAATTCGAATTTTGAATTTGAAATTTGAAATTTTGAATTTGAATGTTTGAACATTTGAATTCAAGTGTTTGAATTCGAATTTGAATTGTCTTTGAAAAGTTGTTTCATAACGAAAGGATTAAGATAAGATCTTATTGGAACAAATTCCTTGGATCAAGAAGAATCTTTGGAGCATATTTTGGGGCTGTTTGGGGCGCACACTTAGATGATAAGAATGTCATCTTGTCACTTAAAACAAAGCTCCAATCAGATTTGGTAGTTGAGAGAATAAGTGGGTGAGTTGGTTCAAATTTTGAATGTAACTACTCAACATATTTGGACCCCTTTTAGGGCTGAATTATGCGCATGAAATACATACTATATGATACTTTGTGAATCTAATTTTGAATTGTTTTGAACTTAGTTTCATAAGGATAAGATTAGAGGTTGTTGGCAAGATTTGTTTTGCAACAACTCCACCTTATCCTCCCCTTATTCATGCGCCACTTTCAAAAGGTTTTGAAAGGGATAATTTCATTTTAATTATTCATTCTCTCTTCTATCAAGTTGTGCGCATAACATGACTACTTCCTCTGCTTAGGGTTTTGAGAAAACCTAGCCTACACTCCTTCATCTCATGCACCATTCTGTAGGGTAGTTCACTACACCTTTCCAAACAGAATACCAAGCCTCCACCTTCACCACTTGTGCGCATAGCAAGCCTCATTGTGGTGATCATCTGGTGGCTTTCAAGAAGGTGTTCTTGCATCATTGACGAACGATGGTGTGGATCACCATTAGAGGGTTTGAACCCTTCAGACCTGACAACTGATCTCCCTGACTGATCAGGCCAAAAACAAGGTAACATCATGCTGTCCTAAAGCATGAATCCATGTGTGCATGTATGTTTCCGCAGTAAAAAATTTGTTTTTACACCTTACATGCATCGGCCTTCAAAGGCCAGTTTACCCCCGTTGCTTTACCATCGGTGGGTGATGGTACCTTGTTTTTGAAAAGAGTTTTTTCACGGTCAAAATCTTTAAAGGGTTAAAGTTTAAATTTTGCATATGGATTTTGAATCACAAATCCTTTAAGGTGTTAAAGTTTTTGTTTTTATGAGCATGTAAATTTGATTATGTGTTCATAAAACATTATGCATCATGGTTTAGTTTCTTTTTCTTTATGAAAGTCTTAAAAGGAACACCCTTTTTGAAAGGGTAGATTCGGCCATGGAGGGTACTAAGAGTACCTTGAATGTTTTCTTATATTTCTCCATGAATTGTGTCATGTTTATATGCATTAAATTTGGTGACAAAATTTATCATATAGTCTACTATATGGTGCGGCCATGAAGGGGTTTGTGGCTACATGCATGGTTTAATTTTGTTTTCTTTAAGAAAGAATTAACAAAATTTGAATTAAAATTGTTTTTAAATTCGGCTAACTAGAGAAATTTAAGAATATGAATCTTGATATTATTTTGATGTTTAAATGTTAAATATCAAAATATATGCGAAAATATTATGTGATAATATAATGTTTGTGTTTGCAAGTTTTAAACTTTTCAGGTACAAACAGGAAGGGGATGGTCATGGTGCCCGGATTTAAAATTTTTTGAATTTTAAATTAATGTGTAATTGCGCCTTTTAATTTACAAGTGTATTTGTAATTTAATTTTTTGTAATTTTGTCCCTCCAAAGATGTTTTGGAGTTTCTTTAATTATGTGTAATTAGAGAAATAGGCTAGTGGCGTATAGACGACAAGCGGCCGTTGCTTAAAGAAGCAAAATGGACAAAAAGCGCGAGCACCATGACTATCTCAATATAAACTGTTTATATGCATGTATGATTAGAACGTCTAGTATGCATGAATTGGGCAAACCGCGTTTTGTATATTTATTATGTTTGTCCAATAGCGACTAGTGTATACCGATAGATGTTTGACATAGGTTACGACTAGCATGATAGCTTACAACATGCGTTTGATGAGACCTAATTAACCCTAAAATAAAAGGAACCCTTAAAAGGAATAAATAATTAAGCGTATGATTACCTCCCACCACCAATGCTACTCAAACCTCTTCTACATAGTGGTGCTCCACAACTCAGTTGGGACCCACTGTTTCGTTGAGCTAGAGTAGTGTTTGAAGTGTAAGACACTTAGGGTGCTGGTTTACTTAACTAAGATATAAGTTGCAGGCACGGCCGAGCTTATGTGCTTAGGGTAATGGTGCTAGGTTGGTTGCATGAGATGCACCACTAAGTGACAAAGAGTTTTCAACCTAATGTTAAGAGAGGGTATGAGATACTGTTGATAAAGATCAACCCATTATTTAAATTAATCTTGCGGTCTCAGACGGAAATTAAAATAAATAATCGCACTCTTAATCCCACTAAGGTAAAATCTAAAAGTAGATTAACCCTAAGTCAAATAGTAAGGGTCATTGACTTAGATAAAATAGTGGGAGTGGCAAATTATTTAAAGTCTTTAATAATTTGCTTTTAACTACATAACCGTATATTAACTAAAACTATCTTTACATCTTTTTCATCTTATAGTATGACTAATCCACTAACACTGCGTTCAATACTCGATACGAATAAACTGACCGGTTCAAATTTTATGGACTGGTATCGGAACCTAAGAATTGTTCTAAGGGCCAAAAAGATTGCCTACGTTTTAGATGCTGTAATACCCATAGCTCCACGGGAAGGGGAAGAAGGGTTTGCAGAATTTGATTTCGTAACCCATCAACAGCACTTGGATGACAATGTGATGGCAGTATGCATCATGTTGGCATCCATGTTGCCTGAACTGCAAAAACAGCATGAGCATGTGGATGCTCCCTCTGTTATCGTGCATCTCAAGGAGTTGTATGATATTAAAGGCAGGCATGAGAGGTATGAGGCCTCAAGAGAACTGTTCTCTTGTAGGATGACTGAGAGCATGTCTGTTGGCAGCCATGTTCTCAAGAAGATCGGGATGATTGAGAAGCTAGGAAACCTAGGTTTCATCATGGATGCCGAGCTGAGTAATGACTTAGTCCTCACCTCACTTCCACCTTCCTTCAGTCAATTCATCACGAATTACAATATGCATGGGATGCAAGTGAGCTTGCCTGAGTTGTTAAGCATGTTAACAACAGCTGAAGTGTCTATCAAGAAGGATAGGACACAGTCTCTTTTGATTGGTGGGCCTAGCAAGGCCAAGGGAAAAGGTAAGGAGCCAGCAAAAGGTGACCCCCTTAAGCCCAAAGGAAAATCCAAGAAGAAGAAGGGCAAAAAGAAGGGTAAGAAGGCACCTAAGGACAAAGGTGATGCTGAGTGCTTCCATTGTGGCAAGAAAGGCCACTGGAAGAGGAATTGACCAGACTACCTGAACAATGTGAAGGACAAGAAGCATGGTGATGCTTCTGCCTCAGGTATTTTCATGATTGAGATAAATTACTCTTATGCTAATCCAACCTCATGGGTATTGGATACCGGATGTGGTTCTCATATCTGCAATGTGTTGCAGGTACTTAGGAGCCCAAGGAGATTGGATAGAAACGAGGTGGATCTCCGCGTTGGTAATGCAGCAAGGGTTGCTGCTCATTCAGTTGGAAATGCTGATCTTATTTTGCCTACGGGCCTTTTATTGCATTTGAATAATTGTCTTTATGTTCCGCATATTTCTAGAAACATTATTTCAATTTCTTGTTTAGAACAAGATGGTTATACTTTCAGTATTAGGGATGGTACTTTTTCTATCATTTTGAATGATATGGTTTATGGTACTGCTTCTTTAATAAATGGATTGTATGTGTTGGAAATGGGAAATGAAGTGCTCAATATAGATGTGAAACGACCTAGGATGGATAATCAATCTTATCTTTGGCACTGTAGACTAGGGCACATAAATGAAACAAGATTGTCTAGGATGCATAGAGATGGATACCTGGACTCCATGGATTTGGAATCCTATGGACAGTGTGAATCTTGTCTAGCTGGGAAAATGATTCGACAAAAGCCCAAAGGGCTTGAGAGTCATAGGGCTAGTGAGTTATTAGAACTCATTCATACTGATGTATGTGGCCCGATGTCTATTGAGGCTAGAGGTGGATATTCCTATTTCATTACCTTTACAGATGATAAATCAAGATTTGGGTATATATACCTAATGAGATATAAATCTGAAGCTTTTGGAAAGTTCAAAGAGTTTAGGAATGAAGTGGAGAAACAGCGTGGCAAGATGATTAAGACATTACGATCAGATCGTGGTGGTGAATATTTGAGCCACGAGTTTCAGGGTTATCTGAGAGAAAATGGAATTCTCTCACAACTTACCGCTCCTTACACAACACCAAAACGGTGTCTCCGAAAGGAGAAACAGGACCTTGTTAGACATGGTTAGGTCTATGATGAGTGAGACTCAACTTCCAAAATTGTTTTGGGGATATGCCTTAGACACAGCGGCTTACCTTCTAAATAGGGTACCGTCTAAATCTGTTCAGACCACACCATATGAGATATGGAGTGGTAAGAGACCCAACCTGAGTTACCTCAGGGTATGGGGATCGCCAGCTTATGTCAAAGCGTTGACATCAGACAAGCTTAGTGCTAAGAGTACTAAATGTCTATTTGTGGGGTATCCTAAAGGTACTAAGGGATACTACTTCTACTCCATAGAAGAACACAAAGTGTTTGTGTCAAAGAATGCTGAGTTCCTTGAGAAGGATTTGATCTCTCAAGGAGGCAGTGAGAGTAAGATTGATCTTGAAGACTTTCCTCTGCGTGCAGAATCAGTGACCCTCTTCCTCCTTTCCAGCCGAAGCAGCCATCATCAAAGAGCTGTGTATCGGATGCCTTGAGAGTAACTAAACTCGCCTTGCAAGTAGCTGTAACCTTGGTCTTTGGAGAGTGGTAGAGTGAGTATTGTAGCGTAAATTTTGGTGACCACCTTCTTGAACAATTGTGGAGCGATGATCATTTATAAGGAGGTAAATTAGTATGAACACAGTCCTACCACTTTTTTCTCTGTTTTGGTTTTTGTAGGTATTCAAAAAAAAATGAGTTTCTGTTTGTGTCATTCCTCACTTATTCCATTCAAACCGTGAATTCTGGTTGCATGCATGTCTATAGCAAAATTTTGGGAACTTGAATATAGCCATTTAAATTGTTAGACTACCCTTTTAGTTAGAAGGATGATTGTACAACAAGCTAATAATATTAGTGTAGTGACCATGCCATAATGAATATTAAGAAAAAGAAATTGAACTTCTTAATTAATAGTCATATGACCGTATTGGTATGCATATATGAGTAAAGGGGACTTTGCCTATTGCTGTAATTTCTTCCTCTGTTTATGTTTTCGGGCGTTGTTTTTTATGATTTAGGGAGCTGTACATTTTGTCACTTACTTCCCCATACTGTATAGCCATCTAAACCATGAATCACGATACTGTCATGTCTTCAGAATTAATGCTTGGGGTTGGATTATGGTCCCAACAATGGCTAAATTATTCCCTTAGACTAAGATTATGTGCATAGCCCTACATATGTTAGAATCATGTAGACAGCATTTTTTTAAGCCTCACTAATGCCCTCTAAAATCATGTAGGACATGTTATGTAAAATGATAAAATTATAAGCACATCTGGATAATGAAAAACCGAACTTTTTTGCTTGGAAGAGTATGATTATGTCACTTACTATCTATTGATGAAACAAACTCTAAGCCAAATAATTAAATTAGTGCAAGTGCCTTGAAACCAGATTTGATTCAAGCCTTGTAGGTGTTAGAACTCTTAAAGACAACATGTTAGATAAGTTACTAGCTCATGTATTAGTGATGAAGTTAATGCTTTGCTAAAGAGAAATCATAAGTACCTTATGAGGATGGAAAACCAAGCATGCATATGTGGTATATATTGGAATTTGCCAGCTAAGAACAATTGGTCAATTAATATGGGTAGAAAATTAGCTTAGTATAGGTATAAGGAAACCGATTATAAACCAAGAATCTAGGAGAGGGGAAAAGCTATGTAAGGCATAGGAAATATATGTAATAATTTCTGATTTGGTGCATATGTTTGTTTAGGTACGCAAGGTCCTATATAATCGGACTGTTTGATGATATTTGGAATGCTTGGTTAAAAAGGTTAAAGACTCAAGGTAAGTGTTAGGCGATATTACCTAATGTGACTATTGACTAGTGTATGAAGTTGTAACATGGTGCTCCATATTCCATGAAATTATTATGTTCCTTATGATGAAAGTATTCTGCCATGAATATGCCTTGATGGCAATATGATTATGAGGTAAAGTTGTTATATGGCAGCACAACGTATATGAAAAGTATGATATAAGCATGCATCTTACATCATACCGCATTTATTTTTATGCTTTGTGTGTGAAAGCATAGCATGGCATGCATGTACCAAAATCATAGAGCCTTGCGATTTAGAATAGTTATGTACAGGACCATGTGTTTGAGCACGCATCATATAGGCATCCCTCCGGTACCAGGGTATGGGACAGTTGGCATCAGTCCGCATAGGCCACAGTTGGAATCCACCAATGAGGGTGCCGATTATGGGATATCCACTGTGTATTGCGCGCACGACGGTGCTAAGAGCGCAAAAGGAAGGCGTTATATACGCAACATATGTATATGTATATATATATATATATATATATATATATATATATATATGATGAAAAGGAAAAGGAAAAGGAACAAGGATATGTTGAAGTGACTGCTTATGATTTTGTGCCTAGTTTAATACTGTTGCGTTATTGGTTTTGTTGCCACACTACTGGGATTATTTTCACCCCTTGGGGCTGCTATTTTCATAAAATGGCAGGAAGATGAAAGAGCATTTGAAGGCGTGATTATATGGATGCATGTTGTTGATTAATGCTGATTGGACTTTTGCTGTTGTTGTTTAATTGATGGATGACTGTATATTTTTGTATATGTCGAGAACCTGGATGACTGTAGAAATCGTTATTTTAATTCTCTTAAAATCTTTTATGAACAGCGGCTGTTTTGGAAACGTTTTGCGAAATGGATTTTTGAACGTTTTATTAAGTGCTAATTTTTAACAATTTTACGAGTACCTTACGGGTTATGTCTCAAGGGGCAAACGAACTCCAATTTACTATTATTTTATATGCACGCGAAGCCCCAGATGTGCTCTTTCTAGATCGCAAGGAATATTTTTTTAACTCGTTGAGACTGATTTTATACGAATTTTTAAAGACAACAGGTTTTGTCAGGAAAATGATATTTTCAGCAACTTAAGAAAGTTTTGAAAATATACTTTGATTGTAGAAGAAAACCGATTTCAACTATAAGTTTTGATTAGAAAAACTAAAATGATTTTTCAGTAGATAAAATGACGCCAAAAACTCTAATTCCGCTTAGCAAACGACTCTCTTGGATGCATACAAGGGAGGGCGTTACACATAGCCACTCCAACAAATGATTCTAGGGTAGTGATTGCCTTCTTGAGAAAGAATATCTTTGCCAGACAAGGCATACAATCAAAACATTCCTTCAAGAACACAGTCTAGGTAATAACTTCTGGTCTAAGGAAAGACATACCCAAACATAAAGAGATTACTCTAATGACACTATCTGTGAGATTTCCTCATAGAGTCTCTTTTTGGGTCTGTTCAGTGCGAGCTATACTCTTATAGGTCCACCCACGACTTTAGCTAAGATATCTCCATATCTGCAGCTCATGAGGTCTTTACCTTGTATCTATATACAAGTAGATAAGTCGTACTAGTCTTACCCGAGATCACTGATCCCCAAGCTCAGTGTCTCTAGACTAGGAACATATAACTAGGAACAGACATGCAATATCCTTTAATCCTCATGATCGTGATCTCATCACAGATACTCAAGAGATACATGTTCTATTCCAAGGCGTTTATCCAGTTCGTTCATATAATATTAACAATAATATCGAGACACAATATGAAACTGAATAAATAGTGCTATCATTTATTTGCAACAAACAAAGTTCTACATCTATGTCCTTTATTTAATCAAAAGATTGTCTCTAGGACACCCATATACTAACAGTTAAGGGAAGAGCTCTCAGATGGATAGAAAGGCAGCCAGCTAATAGTATCATGACATGGGAAGACTTGTCAACAAAGTTATTTGACGAGTCTTTTCTATGGAGAAGTACAACCAGCTGGTGAATGAGATCACAAAGTTCTGCCAGCTTGAAGGAGAATCGCTGTGTGCAACCTGGAATAGATTCCAGGAACTTATCCGAAAGTGTCCGCACTATGAGGGAGACGATGATAGAAAGGTGCCAATCTTCTTTAATGGCATCTCTCCTGAAACAAGGTTAGTGATTAATAGTGCATCTGGGGGTTCTATTCGGCAGAGTACATTTGAACAAGCTATTGACTTGATAAAGAAATTGGCAAGGAATGAGAATGAGAGCGTGCCAACTCAAATAAAAAGAGGAGTGATAAAGCTGGAAAACAATGATGCTATGCTCGCTGACCAAAAATTGTTGTCCAAAAAGTCTGACAGCTTGAATGAAAAGTTTGAAAAACTTCAAGTGTCCAAGGTTCAATCAAAACTCCTGTGGTTTGTGAATATTGTAAGGAAGCTCATGAGTCTAATGAGTGTCCTACTCTAATGAGTGATAATCCACAGCAGTTGCAAGTGAATAGGGTTTGGCATGAGCAGAAGCCCCAACAAAGTTTTCCAAGAAATCAGAATTTTCCTGGCGAAAGTAATTTTCAGAGGAAAGGTCAAGGAAATGGTCTTGATTATAGTTCCAACAACTATCTGCAACCTCCTCCTATTCCACATAAAGAACCTTCTGATTTGGAGAAGTTAATTGGACAAATGGCTAAACATTCTAATGCTTTCATGGAGGTGACTAAAGCCAATACCAAAAATACAAATGCTTTCATGGAGGAGACGATAGCCAATACTAAAAACATGAGTGCTTCTATCAAGAATTTGGAGAATCAAATTGGCCGGCCGGCTAAGCAAGTTGCTGATAGAACTCCAGGTACCCTCCCTAGTAACACAGTTACAAATCCCAAGGAAGATTGTATGGCCATCACCATTAGAAGTGGGAAAGTACTTCCATCTTCTGAAGTTGAAAAGAAGCTAGATACTGCATGTTAGCCCGAAAAAAAAAGAAATTGAAAACCTACTGAAGTGGAGTAGCCAGTTGAAAAGAAGAAATTTGAGCTGAAACCCGAATATGTGAGGGCTATGGCACCATATCCTGAAAGATTCAAGCAGGATGTTCATAAGAAACATTATGGCAGATTCCTGGACCTTTTCAAAAAGCTTTATATTAATATTCTATTTGCTGAAGCTTTGGTCAATATTCCAAACTATGCTAAATTCATGAAGGATCTTTTGTCAAGGAAGCATAAATTACAAGAGTGCCAAACTGTAGCACTTACTGAGGAGTGCAGTGTTAGTATATGGGTGTCCTAGAGACAATCTTTTGATTAAATAAGGACATTAGATGTAGACCTTTATTGTCGCAAACAAAAAATAAGCACTCTTTATCCTGTTTCATATTATGTCTCGATATTATTGTTAATATATTATGAACAAACTGGATAAATCCCTTAGAATAGAACAAGTATCTTTTGAGTATCTGTGATGAGATCACGATCATGAGAATTCAAGGATACTGCACGTTTATTCCTAATTTTATGTTGCTAGTCTAGAGACACTGAGAATGGGGATCAGTGATCTCGGGTAAGACTAGCATGACTTATCTACTTGTATATGGATACAAGGTAAAGACCCCATGTGCTACAGATATGGAGATGTCTTAGCTAAAGTAGTGGTTGGACCTATAAGGGTATATCTCGCACTAAACAGACCAACAAAAAGACTCTATGAGGAAATGTCACGGATAGTGGGCCTAATAAAGGGTCACACACTAACACCTTATAGTCATGATGATCTAGCATTAAAGGTATTGGGCCTAATAATGGTTGTTAGCCCAAGAAGCTGTTTTGAAGCTCACCTAAAGGGAAGAGGGCGCATGGATCATGTAAATAGTTAAATTAATTTTCAAACATTGAAAGTTTGAATTTTGAATTTGAAATTTGAATTTTGAAATTTGAATTGTGAATTTGAATTTTGAATTTTGAAATTTGAATTTTGAGATTTGAATTTTGAATTTGAATTTTGAATTTGGATTTTAAATTTAAATGTTTGAACGTTTGAATTTAAATGCTTGAATTCGAATTTGAATTGGCTATGAAAAGTTGTTTCATAACAAAAGGATAAGATGAGATCTTATTGGAACAAATCCCCTGCATCAAGAGAAGATATTTGATCTCATTCAAAGATGAGTTTGGTGCGCCACTTTTGGTTGGAGATGAGTGTCATCTTGTCAACCAAATATGCTCTAATTCAAATTTAGTTGGTTGAGAGAATCAGAGAATGAGTTGGTTCAAATTTGAATGCAACTACTCAACATATCTTGTCTCTTTTTGGGACTGAATGGGGCGCACAGTAGGGATGGTCATGTGATGACCATTAGGCCAGAATCTTGATTAGATAAAGACCTAATCTCATAAGTATTCAAAGGGGAGGTTGTTGGGAATTCTGAATTGCAACAACTCCTTTATGTCCTCTTGATTCTGCGCAACTTTGGGTTGAATTTTGAATTGGAAAATTCTCTCATTCTCTCCCACACTCTCTTGTGCGCATAAGTGGGGAAAATTCTCCTTAGGGTTTTCAATTCTACTCCATTCTATGCACCACTCTTGAGAAGTTCTCATGCTGAAGACTTCACTCTTCTAAACACATAAACCTAGCTTCCTTCTTCACCTATTGAGCGCATAGCAAGCCTCTCTGTAAGAACACACACCGTTAATTACGGTAATTAATGAAATAATTATGATAATTAGGAAATAATTCCATAATTGACCCTAATAATTATTATGAGGCTTTAATAATTATAATTAGTGGGTAAGAATGCTGAAAGTCGCTTTTCGGAAGAAAAGTGCAGATACCGGTTCTGCTACCCGGTATAAATGAGTACCGGAAAAGTATCCCGGAAAATTATAATGAGTGCATGATAATTACTAGAATATTATGTAGGACTTATAAAATGAGTTTCAAGTCAAAATGATGAAATCTGATGCCAGAACTGATACTGGCTATGGAAAAGCGCGTACCGGAAAGGTGCTCCGAAAAATAAAATAAAAATATGACAAATCTTAGAAAAATGTGTAGGTTTAGATTCCAAAGTTTGGGATCAAAATCTTTTGCGTTGCTATTAAGACTAATACTGCGCGTTTAAGTGAATTTGGCTATATATGCACCTATTATGGCACAAAACCCTAGGTCTCCTTTCACTCTACGTGAGTTTTGCTGCGGCTTGTGCCTCCTTTGCTGCCACCCTTCTCCATAGCCACCTTGCTTGGGGAGAAACCTCCAAGTCACCTATTTTCCTTGAGTTCTTCACACTTTCTTCTTGCAAACACTTGGTGGTGTGGGTTATGAGAGTGTGAGGCTACATTGGCTGCACACTCAGCCACTGTGAGTTGAGTTTTGAGGGCTGGTTTGGAGAGTTGAGTGTGGTGGGTCATGATCATGACATTTTGAGGTCCAAGTGGTGACCTTTGTGAGGCAAGAACCAACCTTGTGGTGCTATTTTCGTGTACCTGGTTAAGGCTGAGTTTTGGGAGCTGTTTGGTGATCTCCAAGAGCCATTGTTACTCTGTTTCAAGCTTGGGGTAAGTTTTCTCATCTTTGATCATAGTTCTATGGCTTAAAGTTGATGTCTTTGCCATGTTAATGAGTAAACAAGAAGGTAAAACAAGTATGAACCTAAAACAGATTCAAGATGCATGCTTTAACGTAATTAATGTGTTAAAAGTTGGATCTTTGGACTAGATATTCACGAAATGCAGAAACTGCATTCTGTCGTGAGATATCCGGATATTTGTCGAACAGATATCCGGATATCGATATCCGGATATGGTATCCGGATATTCATATCCGGATATGGGATATGGATATCCGGATATTGGATATCCGAATATGACCAGTGTGATATCCGGATATTGCATATCCGGATATGTCCCTTGCACATCCGGATATCCTGGGGTTTTCGCATAACAGTAGCTGTGCTGTGCGAACAGTAGGCTATTGGGGGTTTGTGGACCCTAGATTAATGAAGTTGAACTTCTGAAATTAATGAACTAAGTCAGAATCACATGATTTAGGGCTTATGGCTTTGTTGGAAGCCTTAAGACGTAAAACGTAAAGGAAAGGCGTAGTCTTTAAGTTGTATGCTTGTAATGCATAATTAATGATGTATTATTGGTCCATAACAGATTGTGAGACTGCCGTGTTTGGACTTGAGAGTGGTAGGACTCTTGGCTTGGATAGCTAGCTTGCAAGATAAGCTTTCGTGTCCTCGGTTTAGCCATGTTGTGGTTCCACCATGTCCCATGGGGATGTGGTTTATGCATGCTGTGTTACATGCTTTGATGTTTTGGAAATGTTGTTGAGCTATTATATGCAATGTGCTTTTATGATATGCATGTGATGTCCACCTATACGGTAAGCCTGAGTATGTAGTACATACAAGATGGTGAGGCTGTGGGTGAGGTGCAAGCGGTGTTCCTTGTACTTATATGGGTATAGATGTATTCCTGCATTTCTCTGGCCAGTAGATTTTATCAACGCACATGGCATGAATATCTGTTGCACTGCATAGTTTTGGAACTAATATTATAAATACTGTTTTTGAACTTATATTGCACATGTAAGTGAGCTTGGGGTGGAAGATCCTTGAGGACCCCTTGCCTTACTGAGATTTCTTGTTTAGAGATCTCACCCCACGTTTGGGGACGCTTATTTCAAGATCAGGTAATGTTGAAGGCTCAGGTGGCAGGAGGCCAGAGTTGAGTTAGACTTATCTGTGTTATGCTGACATGTTGGATGCTGATTATTTGACTGCTGTTTATGCTTTCCGTTATTATTATGTTGAGACTGATATTGGGCATTGTTTCCTTATTTCATGAGCATAGGGTTTGTCCATGCCACATAGACTTGTTATGTTTTCTGTTAGTTGCAGTTGTATTAAAGTATCAGGATTTTGGTTCAGGCTATGTGTTGTAGTCCTATGACTTAGAGACTCACTTATTTATTATATATGAGGTATTCCAATTAGTTGTCTTGCAGTTTACGTACAGGCAGTATTTTGTGAAATTGATTAAGTAATCAAGTTGGCTAAGGTTAATGACGTCATTATTGAATTAAAGAAAAAGTTATTCCGTATTTTAATTAAGCGTGGCTTAATACGATAGTATGTTAACAATCCGGGTTAACACGGGCTGTTACACTCTCTGTGGAGGTCATTTGGTGGCTTTCAAAAAGGAGTTCTTGCATCTTTACGTGGGTGGTGTGGATCAACGTTAGAGGGATTGAACCCTTCAAACCTGACACTGATCTCCTTGGTGTTCGGATCACAAACAAAGGTAATATCATGTTGTCTTAAAGAATGAGACTTGTATGCATGTGTGTTTCCGCTTGGAAAAATTTTTGTTTTTCCCTCTCACATGCTTCGGCCTTCAAGGCCAGTTTTACTTTCAAGTGGTATCAAAGCCCGATTGCTTTACCATCGGTGGGTGATGGTACCTTGTTTGTGAATATTGATTTTCACGGTCAAAAGTTTTTTAAAGTTGTTAAAGATTAATTCTTTGTATGTGGATTGTCTTTTTATGAACATGTTTAATTTGATTATGGTGTTCATATATCTACATGCACTCATGGTTTTGTTTATTTTGATTCTTTGTGAAAGTTTACAAAATAAACATCTTTTAAAAAGGAATATGATTTGGCCATGATGTGAATATTCAAATGCATTATTTTCTCCATGATTTTATTTTAAAAATGCATGAAGGATTCATGGCATATCTCGACCATATGAATAAAATTAGGGTTCTTGATTTTGTTCATTTTGATCTTGATGATTTTGTGTTGTTTGTTAGATGAATTGTTCATGAACATAGCATAAATTTTTTTATAAAATTTTGGTACATGATGATGTATTGTTCGACCATATGAGTTATGGTTGAAATTAATGGTTTAATTTTTGTATTCTTTGAGAAAGATTTGACAACGATTTGAATTATGCATAAATATTCAAAATTCGAACATTTGGAGAAAATTGGAAAAATTTTAAATTTTGATTTTTATTTTGATGTTTAATTGTTAAATATCAAGATATATGTGAGAACATGTTATATGATATTTGATGTCTTGTGCTTGCAAAGTTGTTTAACTTTTCAGGTGCGGAAAAGGAAGAGGATGGTCATGGTGCCCGAAATTTGAAATTCAAATTTTAAATTAATGTGTAATTTGAATTTTAAATTTTGTAATTTTTCATTTGCCCCTCCAAAGATGTTTTGGAGTTTCTTTAATTATTTGTAATTAGAGAATTAGGCTAGTGGCGTTTAGATGACAAGCAGCCGTGGCTTGAGAAGCAAGATGGACAAATGCGCGAGCACCATGACTGTCTCAAATAAAAATATTTTATATGCTTGTATGCTTAGTACGACTAGTATGCATGAGATAGTGTATCGCGAATGTATGCTTACATGACTTAAGACGTCTAGTATGCATGAATTGGACAAACCGCGTTTGTATGCCTTATTATGTACGTCTAATAGCAACTACTGTAAACCGATAGATGTTTGACATAAGTTACGACTAGCATGATAACATGCATATGCGTAGATAAGACTTAATAAACCCTAAATAAAAGGAACCCTTAAAAGGAATAAATTATTAAGAGTATGATTACCTCCCACCACCAATACTACTCAAACCTCCTCTACATAGTGATACTCCACAACTCAGTTGGGACCCACTGTTTCGTTGAGTTAGAGTAGTGTTAGAAGTGTGAGACACTTGGGGTGCTGGTTAATGTTTAACTGAGGCATAAGTTGCAGGCTCAGCCGGGCTTATGTGTTTAGGGTAATGGTGCTAGGTTGGTTGCATGAGATGCACCACTAAGTGACAAGGAGTTGTCAACCTAATGTTAAGAGAGTGAGATACTGTTGATAAAGATCAACACATTATTTAAATTAATCTTGCGGTCTTAGACGGGGGTTAAAATAAATAATAGCACTCTTAATCCCACTAAGGTAATATCTAAAAGTAGATTAAACACTAAGTCAAAAAGTAAGGGTCATTGACTTAGATAAAATAGAGGGAGGGGCAAATTATTTAAAGTCTTTAATAATTTGTTTTTACTACATGTCCGTATATTAATTAAATCATCTTTACATCTTTTCAGTTTTTAGTATGACTAATCCACTGTCACTGCGCTCAATACTCGATATGAACGAACTGACTGGTCCTAATTTTATGGACTGGTATCGGAACTTGAGAATTGATCTTAGGACCGAAAAGATAGCTTATGTCCTTGACACTGCTTTACCGATTGCGCCTAAGGAAGGGGAATATGGGTTCGCGAAATTTGATTTCGAGGCCCACAAGCAACACATGGATGATAATGTGTTGGCTTGTTGCATCATGCTGGCATCCATGTTGCCTGAACTGCGTAAACAGCATGAGCATATGGATGCCCCCTCTATTATCCTGCATCTCAGTGAGTTGTATGATATTAAAGGCAGACATGAGAGGTATGAGACCTTTAGGGAGTTGTTCCTATGCAAGATGATTGAAGGCATGTGTTTTAACCGCCATGTACTGAAGATGTTAGCACTCATTGAGAAGCTAGAGGGTCTAGGGTTCACAATGGGTGCTGAATTAATTAATGACTTAGTTCTACCATCACTTCCTCCTCCTTTCAGTGAATTCATAATGAATTACAACATGCATGGGATGCTTGTGAGCTTGGCAGAGTTGTTAAGGATTTTAACAACTCTTGAAATGTCTATCAAGAAGGATGAGACACAAGCTCTTCTGATTGGTGGGCCTGAAAGGGCCAAGGGTAAGAGCAAGGAGCCTACAAAAGGCAACTCCCTTAAGCCCAAAGGAAAACCCAATAAGAAAAGGAGCAAAGAGAAAGGTAAGAGTGCACCCTAGGACAAAAGCGATGCTGTGTGCTTCCATTGTGGCAAGAATAGCCATTGGAAAAGGAATTGTCCAGACTACCTGAAGAGTGTGAAGGAGCATGGTGATGCTTCTACCTCAGGTATTCACATGATTGAGATAAATTATTCTTTTGCTAATCTGACTTCATGGGTATTGGATACCAGTTGTGGTTCTTATAATCTGCAATGTGTTGCAGGTGCTTAGGAGCCCTAGAAGATTGGAGAAGAACGAGTGGACCTCCGCGCAGGTGATGGAGCAAGAGTTGCTGCTCATGCTGGTGGAGATACCGATCTCATTAGCCTATGGGCCTCTTATTGCATTTGAATAATTTTCGTTATGTTCCCGACATTTCTAGAAACATTATTTCTATTTCTTGTTTAGAACAAGATGGTTTTGCTTTCACTATAAAGGATAGTACATTTTCTATCATTTTGAATGATATTGTTTTGGTACTACTTCTTTAATAAATGGCTTGTACGTTTTGGAAATGGGAACTAAAGTGCTCAATGTAGATGTGAAACGACCTATGATAGATAATCAATCCTATTTTTGGCACTATAGACTAGGGCACATAAATGAAACAAGATTGTCTAGGATACATAGAGATGGATACCTAGACTCCAAGGATTTGGAATCCTATGGAAAACGTGAATCTTTTCTAGCTGGGAAAATGATTCGTCAAAAGCTCAAAGGGCTTGAGATTCATAGGGCTAGTGAGTTATTAGAACTCATTCACTCTGATGTATGTGGCCCAATGTCTATTGCGGCTATAGGAGGATACTTCTATTTCATTACCTTTGCTGATGAAGTAGAGAAACAACGTGGAAAGATGGTTAAGTCATTACGATCAGATCATGAGTGTGAATATCTGAGCCATGAGTTTCGGGATTATCTGAGAGAAAATGGAATTCTCTCGCGGTTTACTGCACCTAACACACCACACCAAAATGGTGTCTCCGAAAGGAGAAACATGTCCTTGTTAGACATGGTTAGTTCTATGATGAGTGAGACTCAACTTCCAAAATCATTTTGGGGATATGCCTTAGACACAACGGCATACCTTCTAAATAGGGTAACATCTAAATCTGTTCAGACCACACCATATAAGATATGGAATGGTAAGAGACCCAACATGAGTTACCTCAGGGTATGGTGATCGCCGGCTTATGTCAAAGCGTTGGCATCAGACAAACTTAGTGCTGAAAGTACTAAATGTCTATTGTGGGGTATCCCAGAGGTTCTAAGGGATACTACTTTTACTCCAAGAATGAACACAAGGTGTTTGTTGGATGTTGAGTTCCTTGAGAAGGATTTGATCTCTCAAGGAGCCAGTGGGAGTGAGATTGATCTTGAAGAAGTTCAAGAACCACAAGAACAGATTGAGGAACCCGAGTCTGCTCCGTAGGCGACATTCTCCAATGGAAAAGTAAACACACAACTCCGTAGGTCTACGAGGGTCATCCATCCACCTGAGAGGTATGGGTTTATGATTGAGAATCAACAAACCATCGAGGAAGATGAACCAAGTAACTACGAAGAGGCAGTCACGGATGTTGGCTCTTCTAGATGGCTTGAAGCCATGGAATCTGAGATGGATTCGATGTATCAAAACAAGGTATGGACCTTGGTTCCTAAACCACAAGGAATAGTTCCTATCGGTAACAAATGGGTCTTTAAAAGAAAGACTGATGCAGATGGAAACGTTCAGACCTACAAAGCTAGGTTGGTGGCGAAAGGGTATCGTCAAAGACAAGGAGTTGACTATGATGAGATTTTCACACCAGTTACCATGGTCAAATCTATTAGGATCATGCTTGCAATAGCAGCATACCACGACTATCAAATTTGGCAAATGGATGTCAAGACCACCTTCTTGAATGGGTTCTTGAAGGAGGAAGTGTACATGACACAACCTGAAGGCTTTGAAATCAAAGATCAGGAGCATATGGTATGCAAACTACAAAGGTCGATATATGGGCTAAAGCAAGCATCAAGAAGTTGGAATATACGTTTTGATGAAGTCGTTAAGAGTAACGGTTTTATCAAGAACGAGGATGAACCTTGTGTTTACAAGAAGGTTAGTGGGAGTAATGTCGTCTTCCTGGTAATTTATGTAGATGACATTTTGCTAATAGGAAATGACATCCCCACATTACAAATAACAAAAGAGTAGCTTTCAGAAAACTTCATCATGAAGGATTTGGGAGAAGCTGCCTTTATACTTGGTATAAAGATCTATATAGATAGATCCAAGAGACTGCTGGGTTTATCTCAATCCACGTATGTTGACAAGATGCTAAAGAGGTTTAGCATGGAACGAAAAGCGATTTTCTTCCCATCAGTCATGGGGTACACCTTTCAAAGGCTATGTGTCCTAAGTCACAGCCTGAGAAGGAACGCATGAGTGGAATTCCATACGCTTCGGCTATTGGATCCATCATGCATGCCATGATATGTACGAGACCAGATGTCTCATATGCTTTGAGCATTACGAGCAGATACCGGTCTGACCCTGGAGAGGGTCACTGGACAGCAGTCAAGACCATCCTTAAATACTTAAGAAGAACTAAGGATGAGTTTATGATCTATGGTGGGGTTGATTAGCTAATAGTGAAATGGTTCACTAAAGACAGCTTTCAAAGTGACAAAGATGACTATAAATCACAATCAGGGTTCGTATTCACCTTAAATGGTGGGGCAGTATCTTGGAAGAGTTCCAAGTAGGATACAAAAGCATATTCAACCACAGAAGCTGAATACTTAGCTGCTTCAGAAGTGGCTTAGGAGGCTGTGTGGATCAAGAAGTTCATATCTGAACTAAGGGTGGTTCCAAGCGTAGATGAGCCTATACAGTTGCTTTGCGAAAGCACTGGAGCCATTGCACAGTCAAAGGAACCTAGGTCTCATCAAAGATCTAAACACGTGCTCCGCAGATATCACCTGATTATGTTCCCACGGATGAATGTAAAGATGGATTATGTTCCCACAGATGATAACCTAGCCGATTCTCTGACAAAGGTTGTTGCTCAAAGAAAACATGATAGTCATTATGAGGCTTTAGGTATAAGACTTAGGTCTGATTGGCTCTAGGCCAAGTGGGAGCTTGTTAGTATATGAGTGTCGTACAAACAATCTTTTGATTAAATAAGGACATTAGATGTAGACCTTTATTGTCGCAAACAAAAAATAAGCCCTCTTTATCCTGTTTCATATTATGTCTCGATATTATTGTTAATATATTATGAACAAACTGGATAAACCCCTTAGAATAGAACAAGTATCTCTTGAGTATCTGTGGTGTGATCACGATCATGAGGATTCAAGGATCCCGCACGTTTATTCCTAATTTTATGTTCCTAGTCTAGAGACACTGAGAATGGGGATCAGTGATCTCGGGTAAGACTAGCACGACTTATCTACTTGTATATGGATACAAGGTAAAGACCTCATGTGCTACAGATATGGAGATGTCTTAGCTAAAGTCGTGGGTGGACCTATAAGGGTATAGCTCGCAACTATATGAGGAAATCTCACAGATAGTGTCTTTAAAGTAGTCTCTTTTTTGGGTATGTCTTTCTTTAGACCAGAAGTTATTACCTAGACTGTGTTCTAGAAGGCGTGCTTTGATTGTATATCTCATCTTCCTGAAACATGGAGACTCAAAGGTATACTGTTGGGCTTGTCCTGAAAGAGCACAAGGCAAGGGTGATAAGCTGAAGGAATTCGTCAAGTCTATGTGAGAGATTAGGTTATCTGTAAACCGGAGAAATCGGGATAACATTTACAGGGACTCGGGAATCCATGCAGAGATCACGAGATGTGATGCCTTTAGAGTCAGTAAATTGAAGATTCCTTATTTCGAATAAAGCTTACCCTAAACCGCAAGGGTTGATACATTTCCTTACCCTAGGTTTAATATGAAGGTAACCGAGACGAAAGGAAATATATACGTCAACCAAATATGTGTAATAGGATGATCAAGTCATTAATCTAACTAGCTCTGGGGCAACAAAGCATTGCTAGTGCTATGTGTTGTCATTAAATGGGTAGTGGGTTTGTTGGGCCCGAGCCCATTTATGTCAGTGGCTATGTTGGACCTAATGGATCACATACTAACACCTTATATGTAATGGGCTTAGATGGTCCAAGACATTACTAATTAATTTAAATAGTTAAATTAATTATCAAACATTTAAATTTTGAATTTTGAATTTGAAGTTTGAATTTTGAAATTTGAATTTGGAATTTGAATTTTGAAATTCGAATTTTGAATTTGAAATTTGAAATTTGAATTTTGAAATTGCGATTTTGAATTTTGATTTGGGATTCGAAATTTGAAATTTGAATTTAAATGTTTGAACATTTGAATTTAAATGCTTGAATTCGAATTTGAATTGGCTATGAAAAGTAGTTGTTTCATAACAAAAGGATAAGATGAGATCTTGTTAGAACAAATCCCTTGCATCAAGAGAAGATATTTGATCTCATCCAAAGATGAGTTTGGTGCACCACTTTTGGTTGGAGATGAGTGTCATCTTGTCAACCAAATATGCTCCAATTCAGATTTGGTAGTTTGATAGAATCAGTGAGTGAGTTGGTTCGAATTTGAATGCAACTACTCAATGTATCTGGTCTCTTTTCGGGACTGAATGGGGTGCACAGTAGGGATGGTCATGTGATGACCATTAGGTCCGAATCTTGATTAGATAAAGAACTAATCTCATAAGGATTCAAAGGGAAGGTTGTTAGGAATTTTGAATTGCAACAACTCATTTATCTCCTCTTGGTTGTGCGCAACTTTGGGTTGAATTTTGAATTGCAAAATTCTCTCATTCTCTCCCACACTCTCTTGTGCGCATAAGTGGGGGAAATTCTCCTTAGGGTTTTCACAAGAACACCTAGCCAATTCTACTCCATTCCATGCACCACTCTTGTGAAGTTTTCTTGCTGAAGACTTCACTCTTCTAAACACATAAACCTAGCCGCCTTCTTCACCTATTGAGCGCATAGCAAGCCTCTTTGTGGTGGTCATTTGGCGCCTTTCAAGAAGGAGTTCTTGCATCTTGACGTGGGTGGTGTGGATCAACGTTAGAGGGTTTGAACCCTTCAAACCTGACACTGATCTCTTTGGTGTTCGGATCACAAACAAAGGTAACATCATGCTGTCTTAAAGCATGAGACTTGTATGCATGTGTGTTTCCGCTTGGAAATTTTTTTGTTTTTCCCTCTCATATGCTTCAGCCTTCAAGACCAGTTTTACTTTCATGCAGTGCCATCATTACAAGGAAATGTCCTCCGAAGCTTCGGGACCCCGGAAGTTTCAATATTCCTATTGAAACTGGTAACACAAAAATCAGCAGGGCATTATGTGATCTTGGGGCTATTTGATGCCTCTTTCTGTTTGCAAATCCTTGGGGATCACAGAACTAAAACCAACTATGATTTCTCTTCAACTTGCTGATAGCTCTTTAGGGAAGCCTAGTGGAATAATTGAAGATGTTCTTCTGAAGGTGGACGAGTTCATTTTTCCAGCTGATTTTGTGATGCTTGATATGGAGGCAGAAAATGAAATGTCTCTTCTTTTGGGTAGACCTTTCTTAGCTACATCTCGTGCAATGACTGATATTGAGAATGAGAAGCTTGAGCTAAGAATGGATGATGAGGACGTTACCATCAACGTCTTTAACTCTATAAAATATTCTTCTCACAAAGACGATTGTTTTAGTCTTGATGTCTTAAAGGAAGAACAAAACGTAGCGGTTGAGGTTCTTGAAAAAGAAGATGATGACAAAGAAGATAGTGCCACAAAAGTAGAATTGAAGGAGCTTCCTCAAACTCTAAAAAATATCTTCTTGTGTAATAAGGAGGAAGTGATTGAAGCACTGAAGGAACAGGAAACTGATTTGAAAGATAAAGATCCCTCATCCCGTACCCACAAAATTCTCAATGAGGATGATGACAAACACGGCAGAAAACCCCAAGGGAGGCATCATCCTATACTTTAAGAAGGTAATAAGGAATTTACCAAAAAAAAAAAAGAGAAGGTAATAAGGAAGGAGGTGGTCAAACTGTTTGATACTGGTTGGACGATGTGTGCGGGTCACCGAAGAATGAAAGCCTAAAAAAGAAGAGTCTTTGACAAGAGACACCAAGACTCTATCTCTCAGAAAAATCAATGCTTCAAAGAGTTCTTAACATGGCTTCATAGTTTGGACCAAATCTGGGAATTGTGGTCTCATACACCAAGGCATCCAGTACCACCGGATCCTCCATTTGCTGAGTTATCCCACGCTACTGAAGGGGATGACATGGAGTGTTGATTATATCTCCTTGCTGAAGGAGATTTTGTATATTAGTTTATTTTTCTGTTTCGTATTTTTAGTTACTTTGTGTTGGTATATCTCTCTCTGATGTTTTAATGTGCACATTATAGTTTATCCTATATGCCACTGTTTGTTCCATTGTGCAGGTTTTTCTTCTTTCTTATGATTTAATTATTGCTGAGGACATCAATCTCTAAATCTGGGAATGGTAGGCTTGCATCTTAGAACTGCAATTCTTTTATCAGGGGAGATATTCTAACTCTTTTAATTTTCTTAGTTATTTTCGTAGTTATTTTGTGTGTGATGCTCTCCGGCAAGTATACCGATCGTACAAGTAATATAATGAAAGAGTAGAGTATCGTCTTCACAGAGATTGTAAACCAAGTATTACGATAACCAACTCCCTTAAGTTGGAAAACTCGGTTGTTGTTGGAAAAATTGTGAATTGATTTGAGTAACAATAAAAGTAACGACTTGTTTTTAAGTTTTTATATTAAAGAATAAAAATAAGAACGAGAATGAGTGATTTGTAAAAAAAATGTGAGAAAACATTGCAGCCAGGATACACTCACCAAATGATCCCACTTTTTACTATGGATTGATTTACAATATTCATTCAATTTAATAACTCGGACAAATTATCATCTCAAAATAATTAGTTAAATCTCAATCCCTTGGCAATTTAACCCTTTAATTCAATTGGAACCCTAATCCCTTAGCAATTTGTAACGCCCTCCCTTGTATGCATCCAAGTCGTTTGCAAAGCGGAATTAGAGTCTTTAATGTCATTGTAGCTACTGAAAAATCATTTTGGTGTTTCTAATCAAAACTTATAGTTGAAATCGGTTTTCTTCTAAAGCTCAGAGTATGTTCTCAAAATTGTCTTAAGTTGCTAAAAATATTATTTCCCCGGCAAACCGTATTGTCTTTAGAAATTCGTATAAAATCAGTTCTGATGATTTTAAAAAATATTCCTTATGATCTTCTAGAAAGAGCACGTCTGGGGTGTGCAAGGAGAGCTCATTTATCATGCTGTATCTTAATTTAAGAAAGGACTAATTTATAACAGAATTTTACCAATACAAAATCGACTTTTAAACACCAAAGTAATTTATTCCAACAACTCTCCTAGTTCATGCATGGTACGCTACAAAAATGGGGTCTAGGCATGCTGTCTTTAACATTTGATTATAAAGATATAAGGTGCTCTAACCCAGAACCAAACAGCCCCAAAGTTTTATCACAAGATCATTTTAAAGTTTATTTTCCATACTTACAAACTAGGGTCCAGCGATTTATTAAGGCAGAATCGGTTTCATCAACACTAAACCATTTGAGATAATTTATTCTAAACACATTTACTTCCAAAAATGGCGCTATTGGTGCAGTCTACACATACAGTCCTCCTCATTTAATTTCTTGGCAATTTAGATACATTGACTCAGTCCCAAATTTTATAAGAGAATGTTTCAAGTTTTATTCTATTCATGCTTCTTGTCTATAACCTAATGATATAAAACGTCAGAATTTAGAAGGGCTTAAAATAAGGAACAGAGCTATTTTCCCAAGCATGCCTCATGGTTTAATAGAGGAAGGAAGAGAGGTTTTTGTGCCTACCTCTAGACAATGCACAAGGAAACCGATTTGAAGATGTAGATAGCAATTAAATCCCTTAAACTCCACTAAAAGAGCAAGCTCCCCTCTTCGAACTCATGGAAGGAACCACGCACAGCCGAGTGAGGAGAGGGAAGAAATCGTATTTGATACTTGGTAATTCCTCAAGTGTCCCACGGTCTTGATGCAAAACATAGGAGGTGAAGGTGAAGTTATTTCTTTAGTTCAATCTCTAAAGGTGATGCGGATTTTAAGAATGATGTGAGGGAATGGAATGGAATGGAATGGTACCACAATTTGGTTGGGGCTGCAGCAAGATGAGAGTCACGGTTTATTTTGGAAGAGGGAGAGGTGAAGTGGCTGAGTTTGTTGTTGTTTCAAGGATTAAGTCTTCAACCTATTCTTCTACAGCTTCAGCGCTAGAGTGAGGAAGTGTGGGCTGTGAGGGCTTGTCACCAAGGCCAAATATAAACCAGAAAAACATATGGCTTTCTCCCCCTTTTAAGCGCAAAGTAAGATGTAATAGAAGATGGAACTTTTATCCAATAAAAACTCATGCAAGCTGACCACATCTCTCCTATTGGTTGCATGCTACAAAGGCTGGGTGAATTTGGTTAAAGCAACCAGTCATCAGTTTGTTTTTCTGCCCTATGTAGCGTTAGAAGTGAGAAGATGGAGGTGGCTGAATAGTTTTGAATTAAAGCTGTAAAGTTTAACCAAAGCAGCAAGCAATCAGTTTCCTTTGGGGAATCCCTAAGCGCACAATAGGAGAGAAGGTGAGGTTCTTGCCATGTGGAGATTGCAAGCCAATGGAAGGCTGCCTTGATGGAACTTCTTAGGATGAGATGAGATTAGGGCAAGGAGTGAAAAGTTGGGCTGAATTCATGAACACCTCCTAAGGCCCTAAAGGTTCGACCATCAAGACTTTATGGATCAAAAATATACAGCCCAAAATGTTGCTAACTTATGTGTACTTACCCATAAAACATAAATCCCCAAGTCTTGTAATTATACTTAATTCTTTCTACAATTTGCTTTAATTTAATTCGTACATCTTTTCTAAGGCTTCACATGCCCAAAACAAATCCTCAACTATTATTATAATTCAAGTAAATTCCCTAGCTCAATCTTAATTCCACTCTAAAAGCTATATAATCCGAAATCCAAGCATGTAATGCACATAGCTCGAAATTAACATAATATCTGTAATCCTCATAGCAATTATATAAATTTCCTAATTATGTGGGATGTTACACTCTCCCTAACTTGTTTTGAAGTTTGTCCCCAAACTTCGCCTTACCATCACACCATTACACCATGCCATAAAGTTTAATTCATTCAGACAGCCAGTTATAAAAGTCATCAGACATCTCAAAGCATTACCAACAAATTTATACTTTACATGTTCATTAAATAATATAGATGTAACACAATTTTGTTCGTACGGAAGGAGTGATTTTTTTTCCGAAGCTTAACCATGATATGAACAATTTCCTAAGTTCTTTTTAAACATCATACCATAACACACAAGTAGAATGAGACGGACAAAATCTTACAAGCCAAGAAACTCCAGCTATAAAGAAAACGGTAATATGGCTCAGGGTTTTAGTGCACAAATATAAGACAACTAACAAAAGCATTTGTAAAACACTTTTAATTAAATAACTTAAATAACAATCTTAGTGGGCATAAGTGAACAGAATTTTATACATCTGATTCAAAATTGCAACACAAGAAGTAAAACCAAACAGTAGACAATTGGCTCCTCAAAAATCCATATATCATCATTCACCCTCAATGTTACCCCATACTACTACTCAACTGATCATAATTTAAAAGTTTCCATATAAAATGCAATTTAACAAGTTCGTGACTTCGATGAAAATTTCCTAAGAATATAGGGTTCAATAAAATAATATTATCTTCCGTTATTTTCACAACATAGTACTAATTAACTAGGACCTCCAATTCCACAGGTTTCTTCTTTGTACTATACAAGTTACTATTTAGAAGTGTGGTTACTTCCTACTCAATTCTTTTTGACGACTCGAGTTGGTCACTAACCAGACACATCACACACTTGCATTGTATTCAGGTTTCTACTTTAGTCATCTTTCACAATACTATCATAGATAGAATTCTAATTTTTATTATCCTTCAGAAAATCAAACAAATAAATCAGAACAAATTACATTATGAATTTCAGACGAGAAGAACCTTCCTAAAATCACAAAAGCTCAATTCTGCTTTTCAGACATATCATGCTAAGTGGTACCTCTTATACAGCTCGTCAAAACACCCACATAAGGAAACTTCCTCGGGCTTTCTGCTGTCCTAGGTACCTCGGGTGTAATTGACTCCACTGATCAGAGGATCCATTAATCATGATATGATTTTCAAATCATTGACACATATTACAATCTTGAGATGGCTACCAAACACAATCCACCAAAACAGACCAAGCTTTCATAAATCAGTTTCACAATAATCACACTCAAAATTCCTAGCTGTAATTTAAATTTTGCATTCAAGGGATAAATAGTATTTTACGGTATGAGACCTCATGCATGAACAACACCGTATTCAAATTTCCTCAAATAATGACTAATCACATCTATACATGCAGCAATATATCTATCAAATGAGAACCTTTCAAAAATAATAATAGTATTTCACGATGTATTCAAAAAAAATTCAAAATGAATATCAAACTTTTAAGCATGGAATTTACAGCAGCCTATTTAAGTTACAAATCAATTAAACAACAGCTAAACAAAACCAGGGTGCTCACTTAAATTCAATTCTTATATCACATACTCAGCTTTTAAATATGAGGTGTCCTATGAACTATGCAAATATAACATGAGAGTATATAGTTAGTATTGACTCTAGTGGCACATAAGAATAATCCACCGTTCCCAATAAATGTGAACAAAAGTAAAAGGAATTAATATGAAAAATTTGCATGCTTATCTACCTAATGCACCTAAACATGATTGCTACAACTGATGGAACTTTAAGGCATGGGAAGTACATAGTTATACATTGGAACATATATGAGGTTTGTGTTATATGCAAGTGTATGTAATACTCAAATGTTGTAAATTTGGACAAAATTAATAAAACTCGATTAAGATGGTTAAAAAGATCATACACAGCATGTCATATGAAACAGACGTTGTTTAGCACCAATGGTCAATTATCTAAGTCTTAGTACACAATAGGTTGATTAGCACCTTCAATCAATTAGACCACAAGGTTTAGTTTGAATCCATAAGTTCAGACAATACTTTGCATGTATAAGATTACACCTTGAGGACAGTAAATTAAAGTAAAGGCAAAAATTCTTCTGCGAAACAAGTTTAGACATATCAAGAGGGTTCTATCAACATGGTAAGACATACTTTGTAAAATCTCTTGAGGGTGTTTATGTGTTAGTGAATAAAAATCAAAGATGCAGTAACGTTTGACGATCTTAAAACAAAAATTGGAATACCTGGAGACATATTCATACAAAATTCAGATCACCCAAAACCAACTAAAAAACTTGCAGGCTTTGCTTTGTAAAAGAACGAACTGATACTATAAAGTCCTCAACATGCACGAGAAAAATATTATTCATTGTGTGGTTCTATAATGGGCAATCTCATTTTGTGTAACGACCACAAACTGGTTACATAAAACAAGTACTTAATATCTAATTCATTTAAGTTCTACCACAACAGTCATGACCACGTTCCTTATGTTATAGAGAAATATTACTAAAATTTCATGTACATGTTAGGCATAAAATCTTGGGTCGAGAAAATATAACTTTAAAATTTGAGATACCCACACTATTAAAAGTTTCTCACTTAATTAATTCCATAAAGACCCATTAAAACTGAGGCAAGGTTAAGTTGTTCACAATTTCTACACTAACCCTTAATTTCTTCAATGTAAAGTACCAACCCAACAAAACATGAAACATGCCAAGGTTTCAACCGTCTTGATCAAAACAAACAGGGAATGATTTAGAGCATGGATGATTACTTCTTATTGATCCTAACCTGACACATCCTCTAGGGTTATGATGGAGTAAATGCAATTAAACTCTTTTTCATTACCGTGGATATGCATGGCACAATACACCATAAAGACTTTGTTTAATTATATGCAAACACTTTATTAACTAACATAATATCTAACTGATGTGCGTCATAAAAATTCTGTATATTCCATTCGTGTGAATTAATACAAAGAAGGACTAAAGATTCTTACCACACAAAAATTAAGATAATTTTTACGCAGTCAAAACAACGCACATTTATACAATATCATTCTCATTCATAGTTTGTCTCCACATAATCATGAAAGATATATATATGTGTGTGTGTGTGTGTGTGTGTGTGTGTGTGTGTGTGTGTGTGTGTGTGTGTGTGTGTGTGTCCATCAATTATTCTAGAATAACTCATAACAGCATAAAATGAAATCCTATTTTTAGCAACAAAGTTTCAAACACTATAATGTGAAAATCTAAACTGGCAAGTTCAACAGTCATCACATAAAAATCCGTTACTATGATCAAACAATACACTATATGCAAGTCCAAAAAAGTAGACAAAATCACACAAAGCAAGTCAATGCATATGAGCTAATATTACAAGTATCACTCGCATGAATGACAGGGTTGTAGGGGTCAAGTTCTCTTCTTCACTCATCACTACTTTGTTTAACAGCTTCTTTCTCAAGAATGATGTGTGCTAATACACCAGTAAAAGATTTGTAAAGATAGCGGACCCACATGTCTAAGCCTTAATTAGCTCCAACTCTACTTTCTAAGGGAAATAACTGGATCTACTTAAGTAAGTGGCCTATCCCTACATCAATTTTCATAATTAAGTTACTGCTACTCAAACAGATTAACCCCTTACGCAATTAAGTAACATAACAGAATTAGTAAAGATTAACAGTTTCTACTGCCCAGTTATATAGTACAATCACAGTATACAATAAGTCATAAATCACAAAAATAGATATGTAGCAACAGTATTTATCTACAGATAACTTATTATCATCCACAACTTAGGATATCACAAAATATTCACATCAAATATATGTATATAAATCCTTGCTTATAAATAATAGAAAACAAAGTTAGTAATTCACCATAATTTCAAGTAACAATTCCCTATTCCACACCTAGTGTTTAGACACATGTGTACCCTGTGATAACCATGATTGTGCACACACAAATTGCGTAATAGTGAGTTGATCAGGCTCACCACCTAGCAAGGGGATGGGCACAGTCATGTTTAATACAGTGTACTACCAGTATCATCACACCTCCAATCTAAGGTAATTTAACCAGTAACCCATTCACAACTAAGCTCAAACAGCAACAATGCAACGAACACATACAAATAACCTGAACAACCAGACAACAATCATTCAACAAGCAGCACACAATTCAATAAAAAACAAACACCCTGAACCAAACTGCTCTGATACCAATTAGTGTAACGCCCTCCCTTGTATGCATCCAAGAGAGTCGTTTGCTACGCGGAATTAGAGTCTTTGGCGTCATTTTAGCTACTGAAAAATCTAACTATAGTGTTTCTAATCAAAACTTATAGTGAAACCGATTTTCTTCTAGAAATCAGAGTATGATAAGAATTTTCTTAAGTTGCTGAAAATATTATTTCAAAGGCAAAACCGTACTGTCTTTAGAAATTCGTATAAAATCAGTGCAGAGGATTTAAAAAATATTCCTTTTGATCTAGAAAGAGCACGTCTGGGGCATCGTGTGCATATAAAATAATAACAAATCGGAGTTCGTTTGCCCCTTGAAACATAACCCGTAAGGTGCTTGTAATACTGTTTAAAAATCAGCACTTAAAACGTTCAAAAATCCTTTTCGCAAAACGTTTTTCAGATTTTTCCAAAACAGCCACTGATCATGAAAGGCTAAAACAGAATTTAAGATAATAGTGTCTACAGTCATCCAAGAGCTCAAAATATAAGGCAAAATAGTCATCCAACAATTAAACAGCAACAGCAAAAGTCCAATCATCAGCAAGTAACGCATCACGCCTTCAAATGCTCTTTCGTCCTCCTGCCATTTTATGAAAATAGCAGCCCCAAAGGGGAGAGAATAATCCCAGTAGTGTGGCAACAAAACCAATAACGCAACAGTATTAAACTAGGCACAAAATCATAAACAGTCACTTCAACATATCCTTGTTCCTTTTCATCATATATATACTTTGCGTATATAACGCCTTCCTTTTGCGCTCATAGCACTGTCGTACGCGCAATACACAATGGATATCCCATAAATCGGCACCCTCATAGGTGGATTCCAACTGTGGCCTATGCGGACTGATGCCAAGTGTCCCATGCCCTGGTACCGGAGGGATGCCTATATGATGTGTGCTCAAACACATGGTCCTGTACATAACTATTTTAAAGTGCAAGGCTATATGAATTTGGTACATGCATGCCATGCTATGCTGTCACACACAAAACAGAAAAATAAATGCAGTATGATGTAAGATGCATGCTTATATCATACTTTTCATATATGTTATGCTGCCACATAACAACTTTACCTCATAATCATATTTCCATCAAGGCATTTTCAAGGCAGAATACTTTCATCACAAGGAACATAATCTTACGGAGTATGGAGCATCATGTTACAACTCCATACACTAGTCAATAGTCACATTAGGTAATATCGCCTAACACTTGTGTGCCTCAAACAATTACCAAACAGCAGCGAAATATTCTACGTTTCTCATTGTTTATGCTCACCCAAATCAAGTGCAACACATCAGAATTATATACCACACATTCCTACCTAAAACATAGGTTTTTAAATCTCCTTTTCCATTAAATTTCATTCTACCTACAAGGTTATATGTCTTCCCAACGATTAACTGTGAACAAAATACAGCAGCATTTTCCTCACTAAAACAGTGAGCAGAAAATCATTTTACAATAACATTTTACAGCAAAACAGTGAGCAAAAAATAGCAACATTTTACAGCAAAAGAGTGAACAGAAAATAGCAACGTTTTACAGCATACCAGTGGAGAGAAACAACAACGTTTTTCAGCATAACAGTGGACAGAAATAGCAGCATTTCTCTTCATAAAACAGTGAGCAGAAGGTCCATTTACGGCAATGTTTTTCAGCAAAACAGTGGACAGAAACAACAACATTTTATTATATAATTTCTACTTTTCTACTCCTAAGGTGTGCAAGGAGAGCTCATTTATCATGTTGTATCTTAATTAAGATGGGTCTAATTTATAACAGAATTTTACCAATACAAAATCGACTTTTAAACACCAAAGTAATTTATTCCAACAACTCTCCTAGTTCATGCATGGTACGCTACAAAAATGGGGTCTAGGCATGCTGTCTTTAACATTTGATTATAAAGATATAAGGTGCTCTAACCCAGAACCAAACAGCCCCAAAGTTTTATCACAAGATCATTTTAAAGTTTATTTTCCATACTTACAAACTAGGGTCCAGTGATTTATTAAGGCAGAATCGGTTTCATCTACACTAAACCATTTGAGATAATTTATTCTAAACACATTTACTCTCAAAAATGGCGCTACTGGTGCAGTCTACACATACAGTCCTCCTCATTTAATTTCTTGGCAATTTAGATACATTGACTCAGTCCCAAATTTTATAAGAGAATATTTCAAGTTTTATTCTATTCATGCTTCTTGTCTATAACCTAATGATATAAAATGTCAGAATTTAGAAGGGCTTAAAATAAGGAAAAAAGCTATTTTCCCAAGCATGCCTCACGGTTTAACAGAGGAAGGAAGAGAGGTTTTTGTGCCTACCTCTAGACAATGCACAAGGAAACCGATTTGAAGATATGGACAACAATTAAATCCCTTAAACTCCACTAAAACAGCAAGCTCCCATCTTCGAACTCATGGAAGGAACCACGCACAGCCGAGTGAGGAGAGGGAAGAAATCGTATTTGATACTTGGTAATTCCTCAAGTGTCCCACGGTCTTGATGCAAAACATAGGAGGTGAAGGTGAAGTTATTTCTTTAGTTCAATCTCTAAAGGTGATGCGGATTTTAAGAATGATGTGAGGGAATGGAATGGAATGGTACCACAATTTGGTTGGGGCTGCAGCAAGATGAGAGTCACGGTTTATTTTGGAAGAGGGAGAGGTGAAGTGGCTGAGTTTGTTGTTGTTTCAAGGATTAAGTCTTCAACCTATTCTTCTACAACTTCAGCGCTAGAGTGAGAAAGTGTGGGCTATGAGGGCTGATCACCAAGGCCAAATATAAACCAGAAAAACATATGGTTTTCTCCCCCTTTCAAGCGCAAAGTAAGATGTAATAGAAGATGGAACTTTTGTCCAATAAAAACTCATGCAAGCTGACCACATCTCTCCTATTGGTTGCATGCTACAAAGGCTGGGTGAATTTGGTTAAAGCAACAAGTCATCAGTTTGTTTTTCTGCCCTATGCAGCGTTAGAAGTGAGAAGATGGAGGTGGTTGAATAGTTTTGAATTAAAGCTGTAAAGTTTAACCAAAGCAGCAAGCAATCAGTTTCCTTTGGGGACTCCCTAAGCGCACCATAGGAGAGAAGGTGAGGTTCTTGCCATGTGGAGATTGCAAGCCAATGGAAGGCTGCCTTGATGGAACTTCTTAGGATGAGATGAGATTAGGGCAAGGAGTGAAAAGTTGGGCTGAATTCATGGACACCTCCTAAGGCCCAAAAGGTTCGGCCATCAAGACTTTATGGATCAAGAATATACAAGCCCAAAATGTTGCTAACTTACGTGTACTTTGTAGATACAAGGTATGTTTTGATGATAACAAAGTGGCAACAACAAAAGAGAAGTGCATTGATCAATAGCGAAAAGCATCAATCATATGTGGATTTTGAACATGTATGATGTAGCCACACAAGAAGAGTGATGTTATATCAAAGTGGCAAGATCATTGGATCAAGAGCAACACCAAGATCAAAGACAACTAACCATGGACAACATCTAAGAGAAGCACAATATCATAACCATGGTGAAAAATGATCAAAACCAACAAATTGTCAAGCATTGTCATATCCAACAAGTCAAAGCATCAAGTTCAAGAAAAGATCCAAGATACAAGACATGAAGCTAAGTCTAAAATCATATTTAGAATATATGTGAGGGTATATGATAGATTGCATTACATGAGCTCAAAGTTTTTCTCAAAGTAAACATGTTTTTCAAATTGCATAATCAAGATGTTTTTCAAACATGTTTTTCAAATCCATGGAAAAGATACTTGACATATTTCATAAATTCAAAACATATTTATCAAGTCAAGATCTTTCACAAAAAGTGGTTGGAAGCAAGCTAGTACACATTTGAACTTAGAATTTATTGCTTAAATTCGCTGCTGCCTTCCATACAATTTTTCATATCCAAGATGATGGATTTGGATTTTGTGTTCTTCATAAAAGTTGTAGATCTATCTTTTATCTTTCCAACGAGACCAAGATCATATTAATCCGACAAGTATAACTCAAATTATAGCCAAAATACGAAACAATGTTCTTACTGTCAAGTTGTGAATCAATTACCACTACGACAGATCTCAACGGCTATAAAACGGCTAATTTTTCAAATGAGATCTCAACGGCTATAAAACGGCTAGTTTTTCAAATGAGATCCCAACGGCTATAACGGCTAGTTTTCCAACGGCTAGTTTTCCAACGGCTAGTTTTCTAACGGCTAGTTTCCCAACGGCTATAAACGGCTAGTTTTCTAACGGCTAGTTTTCCAACGGCTAGTTTTTAGAAACACTATATATGCATTCCCAATGACTCAAAAACATTAGAGCATTATTTCTACACACATTAAGCATACTTTGAGAGCTTCTACACTATCACTTGCATATTCTTTCATATATTTCAAAGATCAAATATATTTGAGCTCATATCTTGAAAATCCATATACCCATTGTGCTTCAAGTTGTATATCCACACTTTGAGAGTGTATATTCATTTCCAAATATTTCTCTTCTTGTATTCTTGAGTTGAAAGGGTTGTGAGACCCATTGTTTGAAAGGTCACCAAATTCCTAAGTAAATTTGGAGTGAAAAATTGTAAGGCATCAAGAGCCCGAAGTCTTGAAAGGTATCCAAGAACCGGAAGTCTTGGAAGATTGTAAAGGTTTGTCAAGCACCCGTGAAGCTTGACCATTAGTGAAAGAGTTGATCGAGCGGCTTCAGTCTGGACGTAGGTCACAAGTGGTGGTGACCGAACCAGGATATATAGTGTTTGCAATTCTCTAAACTCTAAACTCTTTATTTCTAGCACTTTAATTGTTTCTTTGATATCTTGTATGTGCTAGTATAAGTTCTACAATTGTGATACATTATATGTTATGGATTGTTTGAATGCATTGATTAGCTTTTCATATGTCAAAGTGTGCTTGAAATGATTATTTAAAAACTAGAAGGGGGCTTTTGCGAAAATCTTGTAATACTCAATTCACCCCCCCTCTTGAGTATGGAAGCCACATTCCTAACATACTTACCCATAAAACATAAATCCCCAAGTCTTGTAATTATATTTAATTCTTTCTACAATTTGATTTAATTTAATTCGTAGAACTTTTCTAAGGCTTCACATACCCAAAACAAATCCTCACCTATTATTATAATTCAAGTAAATTCCCTAGCTCAATCTTAATTCCATACTAAAAGCTATATAATCCGAAATCCAAGCATATAATGCACATAGCTCGAAATTAACATAATATCTGTAATCCTCATAGCAATTATATAAATTTCCTAATTACGTGGGATGTTACACCAATAAAAGGCTGCATGATGGGATCCTTGAGACGAGATTATGACAAACAAGATTTAGGGCTAACTAATACCTTCCCAAGGTCATATTGGCCGTTGAACTATAGAGAAGGAGGAAATCCAAAATAATTGAGTACAATGTTTTTGTAGTTTTATAACCAGCCCATTAGTCTATAAGTTTCAATGGTTGTTAAATAATTTTAATCCCTTCTATATGTTACTATAAAATTATTCTTATAAATTTTAACTAAAATTCCACATGACCAAAATAAATTCTCACCCATTTTTATAATTCAATAATTCGCTAACTCAAAATTAATTCCATATAATAGCTATATAATCTGAAATCCAAGCATGTAATGCACATAGCTCGAATTTAACATAATATCCATAATCCTCATAGCAATTTATATATATTTCCTAATTACGTGGTATGTTACACTCTCCCCACCTTATTTTGAAGTTTGTCCACAAACTTCGCCTTACCATCCCAAAATCTGCCTAAGTTTAACACTTAACAACATTACACCATGCCATACAGAATAATGCATTCAGACAGCCAGTTATAAAAGTCATCAGACATCTCAAAGCATTACCAACAAATTTATACTTTACATGATCATTAAATAATATAGATGTAACATAATTTTGTTCGTACGGAAGGAGTAAATTTTTTTTCCTAAGCTTAACCATGATACGAACAATTTTCTAAGTTCATTTTAAGCTCCAGCTATAAAGAAAACGGTAATAGGGCTCAGGGTTTTAGTGCACAAATAATAGACAACTAACAAATCCATTTGTAAAACACTTTTCATTAAATAATTTAAATATCAATCTTAGTGGGGCATAAGTGAACAGAATTTTATACACCCGATTCAAAATTGCAACACATGAAGTAGAACACAACAGTAGACAAATGGCTCCTCAAAATCCATATATCATCATTCACCCTCGATGTTACCTCATACTACTACTCAACTGATCATAATTTAAAAGTTTCCATATAAAATGCAATTTAACAAGTTCGTGACTTCGATGAAAATTTCCTAAGAATATAGGGTTCCAATTAACAATAAAATAATATTATCTTCCATTATTTTCACAACATAGTACTAATTAACTAGGACCTCCAATTCCACACGTTTCTTCTTTGTACTGTACATGTTACTATTTAGAAGTGTCATTACTTCCTACCTAATTCTTTTCGACGACTCGAATTGGTTCACTAACCCGACACATCACACACTTGCATTATATACAAACTTTTACATTAATTACTTTACTCAATAATGTTACAGACAGAATTCCATACCTATAAGCCTTCAAGAAATCAAGTAAGTAAAACAAAACACATTACATTCTAAATCTCAAACGAAAAGAATCTTCCTAAAATCATAAAACTTCTATCCTACCTTTCATACATATCATGTTAAGTGGTACCCCTCATACAGCTCGTCAAAACACCCACATGAGGAAACTTCCTCGGGCTTTCCGCTGTCCTAGGTACCTCGGGTGTAATTGACTCCACTGATCAGAGGATCCATTAACCATGATAGGATTTTCAAATCATTGACACATATTACAATCTCGAGATTGCTACCAAACACAATCCACCAAAACAGACCAAACTTTCATAAATCAGGTTCACAATAATCACACTCAAAATTCCTAGCTGTAATTTAAATTTTGCATTCAAGGGATAAATAGTATTTTATGGTATAAGACCTCATGCATGAACAACACCGTATTCAAATTTCCTCAAACAAATGACTAATCACATCTATACATGCAGCAATATATCTATCAGATGAGAAACTTTCAAAAATAGCATTTCATGATGTATTCAAACAATTTCAAAATGAATATCAAACTTTTAAGCATGGAATTTGTAGCAGCATATTTAAGTCACAGATTGAATATTATAGCAATTAAATAACAGCTAAACAAAACAGGGTGCTCACTTAAATTCAACTCTTATATCACATACTCAACTCTTAAATATGGGTTGTCCAACGAACTATGCAAATATAACATGAGAGTATCTAGTTAGTACTGGCCCAGTGGCACATAAAAATAATCAACAGTTCCCAATAAATATGGACAAAAAGTAAAAGGGATTCATATAAAAAAATTGCATGCTTATGTACCTAATATACCAAAACATGATTGCTACAACAAATGGAACTTTAAG
Organism: Gastrolobium villosum; assembly: GCA_032173675.1. Classification (NCBI taxonomy): domain Eukaryota; kingdom Viridiplantae; phylum Streptophyta; class Magnoliopsida; order Fabales; family Fabaceae; genus Gastrolobium; species Gastrolobium villosum. The sequence goes on along the minus strand of JAVKPL010014726.1, from coordinate 34,501 downwards.
GCATGAGAAGTACATTATTATACATTGGAACGTATATGAGGTTTGTGTTATATGCAAGTGTATGTAATACTCAAATGTTGTAAGTTTGGACAAAATTAATAAAACTCGTTTTAATGGTTAAAAAAAAGTCATACACAGCATGTCATATAAAACAGGCGTTGATTAGCACCTATGGTCAATTAACTAGGTCTTAGTACACAATAGGTTGCTTAGCACCTTCAATCAATTAGACCACAAGGTTTAGTTTGAATCCATAAGTTCAGACAACATTTTGCGTGTATAAGATTACACCTTGAGGACAGTAAATTAAAGTAAAGACAAACATTCTTCAGCGGAACAAGTTTAGACAGATCAAGAGAGTTCTATCAACATGGTAAAACATACTTTGTAAAATTTCTTGAGGGTGTTGTGTGTTAGTGAACAAAATCAAAGATGCAGTAAAAGTTTAAAACGTTTGACAATCTTAAAACAGAAATTGGAATATTTGTGGACATATTCATACAAAATTCAGATCACCCAAAACCAACTAAAGAACTTGCAGGCTTTGCTTTATAAAAGAACGAACTGATACTATAAAGTCTTCAACATCCACGAGAAAATTTTATTCATTGTATGGTTCTATAATGGGCAATCTCATTTTGTGTAACAACCACAAACTGGTTACATAAATCAAGTACTTAACATCTAAATTATTTGACTTCTACCACAATAGTCATGACCACGTTCCTTGTGTTATAGAGAAGTATTACTAAAATTTCTTGTACATGTTAGGCATAAAATCTTGGGTCGAGAAAATATAACTTTAAGATTTTGAGATACCCACACTGTTAAAAGTTTCTCACTTAATTAATTCCACAAAGACCCATTAAAACTGAGGCAAGGTTAAGTTGATCACAATTTCTACACTAACTCTTAATTTCTTCAAATTAAAGTACCAATCCAACAAAGCATGAAACATGCCAAGGTTTCAACCGACTTGATCAAAACAAATAGGGAAAGATTTAGAGTATGGATAATTACTTCTTATTGATCCCAACCTGACACATCCTCTGGGGTTATCATGGAGAGAATGCAATTAAACTCTCTTTTATCACCGTGGATATGCATGACACAATTTCATCGTGAAGACTTTGTCTAATCATATGCAAACGTTGTATGAACTAACATGATATCTAACTGATGCGCGTCATGAAAATTCTGTATGTTCAATTCATGTGAATTAATACAAAGAAGGACTCAAGATTCTTACCACACAAAATTAAAATAATTTTTTACGCAGTCAAAATAACTCACATTTATACAATATCATTCTCGTTCATAATTTGCCTCACAATAATCATGAAAGAAGTGTATATATATATATGTCAATCAATTATTCTAGAATAACTCATAACAGCATAAAATGAAATCCCATTTTTAGCAACAAAGTTTCAAACACTATAATGTGAAAAATCTAAACTGGCAATTTCAACAGTCATCGCATAAAATCTGTTACTATGAGCAGAAACAATACGCTATATACAAGTCCAAAAGTAGTCAAAATCATACAAAGCAAGTCAATGCATATGAGCCAAAATGACAAGTACCACTCGCATGAAGGACAAAGGTGTAGGGGTCAAGTTTCCTCCTTCACACATCACCACTTTGTTTAAAACTTATTTCTCAAGAATGATGTCTAGTGCCAATTCACCTTTAAAAGATTTGTAAAGATAGCAGACCCACATGTCTAAAGCCTTAATTAGCTCCAACTCTACTTTCTAAGGGAAATAACCGGATCTACTTAAGTAAGTGGCCTATCTCTACATCAATTTTCATAATGAAGTTACTGCTACTCAAACAGATCACCCCTTACGTAATTAAGTAAATAACAGAATTAGTAAAGATTAACAGCTTCTACTACCCAGTTATACAGTACACACGAAAAGTAATAAATCACAAAAATAAATATGTAGCAATAGTCAATATCTATAAATGACTTATTAGCATCCACAGCTTAGGATATCACAAAATATTCACACCAAATATATGTATATAAAAATTTGCTTATAAATAGAATTAGTAATTCACCATAAATTCAAGTAACAATTCCCTATTCCACACCTAGTGCTCAAACACATGTGTACCCTGTTATAACCATGATTGTGCACACATAAATTGCGTGATAGTGAGTTGATCAAGCTCACCACCTAGCAAGGGGATGGGCACAACCATGCTTAATATAGTGTACTACCAGTATCATCACACCTCCAATCTAAGGTAATTTTAACCAGTAACCCATTCACAACTAAGCTCAAACAGCAACAATGCAACGAACACATACAAATAACCCGGATAACCAGGCAACAACCATTCAACAAGCAGCACACAATTCAATCAAAAACAGACACCCTGAACCAAAACTGCTCTGATACCAATTAGTGTAACGCCCTCCCTTGTATGCATCCAAGAGAGTCGTTTGCTAAGCGGAATTAGAGTCTTTAACGTCATTTTAGCTACTGAAAAATCATTTTGGTGTTTCTAATCAAAACTTATAGTTGAAATCGGTTTTCTTCTAAAGCTCAGAGTATGTTGTCAAAATTGTCTTAAGTTGCTGAAAATATTATTTCCCCGGCAAACCGTACTGTCTTTAGAAATTCGTATAAAATCAATTCTGATGATTTAAAAAATGATCTAGAAAAAGCATGTATGGGGCTTCGCGTACATATAAAATAATAGAAAATCGGAGTTTATTTGCCCCTTGAAACATAACCCACAAGCTGCCCGTAAAACTGTTTAAAAATCAGCACTTAATAGAAGGTTCAAAAATCCATTTCGCAAAACGTTTCCAGATTTTTCCCAAAACAGCCGCTGTTCATAAAAGACTTAAACAGATTTAAAATAATAGTTTCTACAGTCATCCAAGTGCTCGACATATAAAAACAATACAGTCATCCAGCAATTAAACAACAACAGCAAAAGTCCAATCAACATTAATCAACAGCATGCATCCATATAATCACGCCTTCAAATGCTCTTTTGTCTTCCTGCCATTTTATAAAAATAGCAGCCCCAAAGGGGTGAGATTAATCCCAGTAGTGTGGCAACGAAACCAAAAATGCAACAGTATTAAACTAGGCACAAAATCATAAACAGTCACTTCAACATATCCTTTTTCCTTTTTCCTTTTACTTTTTCCTTTTCATCATATAATATTGCGTATATAACGCCTTCCTTTTGCGCTCATAGCACCGTCGTGCGCGCAATACACAGTGGATATCCCATAATTCGACACCCTCAAAGGTGGATTCAAACTGTGGCCTATGCGGACAGATGCCAAGTGTCCCATACCCTGGTACCGGAGGGATGCCTATATGATGCGTGCTCAAACACATGGTCCTGTATATAACTATTCTAAATTTCAAGGCTACATGAATTTGGTACATGCATGCCATGCTAATGCTGTCACACACAAAACAAAAAAGATGCGGTATGATGTAAGATGCATGCTTATATCATCCTTTTCATATACGTTATGCTGCCACATAACAACTTTACCTCATAATCATATTGCCATCAAGGAATTTTCATGGCAGAATACTTTCATCATATAGAACATAATAATTTTACGGAGTATGGAGCATCATGTTACAACTTCATACACTAGTCAATAGTCACATTAGGAAATATCGCCTAACGCTTACCTTGTGTGCCTCAAACAATTTCCAAACAGTAGCAAAATATTCTACGTTTCTCACTATTTATGCGCACCTAAATCAAGTGCAATAAATCAGAATTATATACCACAACATTCCTACCTAAAACATAGATTTTTAAATGCCCTTTTCCATTAAATTCCCAATCTGCCAACAAGGTTATATTCTTAAAATATTCTGACTTCAAGTTAGTCTTCCCACGTTTAACAGTGAGCAAAAATACAGCAGCATTTTCCTCACTAAAACAGTGAGCAGAAAATCATTTTACGGCAATGTTCTTCAGCAAAACAGTGAGCAGAAAACAACAACGTTTTTCTTAATAAAATAATGAACAGAAAATCCTTTTACAGCAACGTTTTTCAGCAGAACACAACAGCATTTTTCTTAATAAACATTGAGCAGAAAATCCTTTTACAACAACATCTTTTCAGCAGAATACAACATTTTTCTTAATAAAAGAGTGAGCAAAAAATCCTTTTTACAGCAACGTTTTTCAGCAAAATAGTGAACAGAATACTGCAGCATTTTATTATAAAATTTCTACTTTTCTACTCCTAAGGTGTGCAAGGAGAGCCTATTTATCATGATGTATTTTTAATTAAGAAGGGTCTAGTTCATAGCCAAACTTACCAAAACAGAATGGGTTTTATCTAAGCAAAACATCAAGGATTGTCTACTCCAAACCTTAGCTAACTCACTCATGGTGCGCTACACAAGGTGCCTAAGCATGTTATCTATAACCTTTGATTTAAAAAATATAAGATGCACCAACTCATACCCAAACAGCCCCCAAATTTCATTAAGAAATCATTTCAAAGTTCAATTTCTTCATGCTTTCAAACTAGGTCCAATGACATGCATGACAGGAGAAAATAAAATAGAGAATAACCAAGAGAGCTACTTCCTATCATGTTTCACGATTAGAACAGGGGCAAGAAAGGGAAAGTTTTGTGCCTACCTCTTGTAAGCACACAAGGAACCACGATTTGAACAATGAGTAGCACTTTAGCTTTCTAAGCTCTACAAACGCAGCAAACTCAGCCCCCCCCCCCCCCCAAACAATAGTTGTGCGCACCAAGTAGAAAGAAAGATTTTCTAGAGTTCAAACCTACATACAAGACAACATTTCCATCAACCTACGTGGGAGAGGAAGACAATGAAGAATGAGGAATTTCTATACCTCTTTGTATGCAGAATCACGGCTGGATAGGGAAGGGAATAAGAATCGCTGAACTCTCTTTATTTCTTGCTCATGGAGCTCTCGCTTTTTAAGGTAGAAGGATGGGAAAGGAGTAATAGTAAACAAGCAGTTAAGATGGTGGAGTCTAGTAGAGAGGTCACGGTTTTTGCAAAGATGAAGAGGGTGGTCATAATTTTTTTCTTGGAGTCTTTCCTTGGTGGTTCACGTTTTTGTTCTGATCAAGAGTTAAGTGTCCAGCTACAATTTAGTTCACACAGCGCATAAAGAGTGAGGGAGAAGGAAGTTTTAAATCTGATTGAAGTGCCACCGATGACCAGAATTTTAAGAAGACTTACCCTTTTCATGCGCACATGAGGGTGTGAGAAGGGTGTAAGGTTTCTATCCACTAATAGCACATGCAAGCTGACCAGTTTCTTTTCATTGGTTGCATGTAGAGGCAATAACTGATTTGGTTTTAGTTAATCACACAAGCAATCAGAATTTCTGCACTTCCTAGGCGCACAAGAGGATGAATGTAAAAATGTGGTTTGCCATATGTCCTTCTTGCAAGCAAAAAGGGAACTAGGTGGCGCACATGCATTTGTATGAAGAGATTTATTTTGACCCCTAATGGACATGCAAGGGCTGACTAGGTTTCTTTTGAAAAGGCTTATTCAGAATTTTCTTTCCTTTTTGCAAGTCCCATGCGCACATGTGAGGGAAAGAGCAAGGGTATGGTTTGTTGCCATGTGGGGGTTTCTACCCAATAAAAGGCTGCATGATGGGATCCTTGAGATGAGATTATGACAAACAAGATTTAGGGCTAACTAATACCTTCCCAAGGTCATATGGGCCGTTGAACTATAGAGAAGGAGGAAATCCAAAATAACTGAGTCCAATATTTTTGTAGTTTTATTACCAGCCCATTAGTCTATAAGTTTCAATGGCTGTTAAATAATTTTAATCCCTTCTATATGTTACTATAAAATTATTCTTATAAATTTTAACTAAAATTCCACATGACCAAAATAAATTCTCACCTATTTTTATAATTCAATAATTCCCTAATTCAAAATTAATTTCATACTAATAGCTATATAATCTGAAATCCAAGCATGTAATGCACATAGCTCGAATTTAACATAATATCCATAATCCTCATAGAAATTTATATATATTTCCTAATGACGTGGGATGTTACACAATTCCATATGAGATTAAGCATTAAGCCCGATAAATCAAACGACTGCGATCTATACAAGTCTATCCCTAGAACATGCATAGATCGTTATCTTACCCCCTTTCAGAATCAAAACCCCAACATTCCTATTGCGAGCCCTAATTCCCAAATTATTATCTCCTATCAGGTTGATCAGATCTAATAGAAATAATAAAGATAAAGTATATTAAAATAAACGAACAATGTAATTCAATCCTTCATATCAAATGTTCACATATGAATCGTGACCCTGACTACAATAAAGAGAATTAGCCGACCATTGTCATGGCTAAATTCAAATATTCAACAAGAAACATAAATTACAAGATAAGAAGATGAAGAATGAAGAACGAAGATCCAGAGCTCTCTTAGCAGCGATGGTCTTTCTAGGTCAGAATTTCCCTAAAATATGCTGAGCCTCCTTTTTATATTCTTCTTTTTCCTCTTCCAAAATTACCCTTGTAAACATACGGTGTTGTGATTTCACAAACTGACGCTCTCAGCGTCAGATCCACGCCAAGAGCGTGTCTGCCTCTGAACTTCCACGCTATCAACGTGCTTTCCACGCTATGAGTGTGGGAAGAAGGATGGTTTCACTCCAACAGCGTGATATCCACGCTGTGAGTGTGGAAGTCTCTGATTCTTCACGCCATCAGCGTGATATCCACACTGTGAGCGTGGGTCTTCATTTTGGCAAATCCTCATTTTGCTCCAGATTTGTTTGGTTTTCCTACAAAATAAGCATAAAATCAGTTGAACAATCATGAAATTGGAATTTAAGCAAAACAACCATAAACGTTGCCCTTTTATTAAGGATTAGCCAATAATCTTCCTCTTTTTGGCTTGAATTTACCCATGTGCTGAAGGCACATCAAACGATTCCCAGATTTGAACTTTGTTGTCCTCAGCAATGTAATAGATTAAAAAGAAAAGGAAGATGAACTCTGTGAAGAAACATATGAACATATCCTTCTTAAGAAATCAAACTGCTATGCATGTATATCTGCATGGTACAAATTTCACAATAATGCTCTTCAGTTGTATCAAGATCTTAGATCCTAGCTTGAATATTCCTCACCAGATAAATACATTCTCATCACTCAGTGTCTGAGGTTTCTGCACTCATTCCATCAAGGTAGCAGTAATTCTATGATCTTGAACATATTCTCAAGTTCCTAAAAGTGAGGAACCCATTTACCAAGCATAGACTGATCAAAAGGTCTTTGATAGTGATATGCCTTCGGCATATAGATATTTTAGAATAAAAAGAATAAGGATTTGACAGTAATTCAGTAATAAAGGTTATTATTTTTAATGCATTATTGATAATCCATGTTCAGACACACTTCACTGATTATTCTATACTTTTATAGGTTAAAAGGTGAAGAGATTTGAAAATTTGAATAACAAGGAAGGGATGACCGCGCGAGAGACCAAACAAGGAACCATCGGGTCGCGCCACTGTTGAATTGAAATGTGAATTCAAAATTTGAATTCAAATCTATTCTAATTTAATCTTTCCATTATAACGTTTCTGTAATAAATTTGTAATTTAATGTTTCTGTTATATATTTCACCAGAGGGGCATTTTCGGGAATTTCAGAGAAACCCTAGTTGGCTGCTATTTAAAGGATCCTCTCCAACATTCGATTGCATTCTACACAATACAGATCTGATCCATTCTTCATAAAAGAGCCGTCGTGCTCCGAGAGAGACGTGTTCTTCGTTCTTCTTCTTCTTTTTCTTTTCTTTTTCTTTTATGTTTTATTTTTGTAGATCAATCATGACTATGGATGGCTAGATCTACTTTTATTGTGGTGAGGGTCACAACTCTTGATGTGAACCCCTTATAATTTGTTTTAGCTTTACATTCGTTTATCCAATTGAATTTATTTTCCTTTGCTCTTCATCTCTTAAATTCTTTTAGATCTGATCACTATAATGGGATTGTGAGGTTTAGGGTTCGCAATAGGGATATTGGTATTCTAATTCCTGACAGAAAGGAAGGTAGTTGTTCATGTATGCACTAGGGATAGGCTACATGAACCGCAAACGTGAAAGATTCATCGATTTAAACGTTTAACCTAAAAAGGGATCACTAAGGGATTAGGGTTCGAATAGGGTTAAAGAAGGTTAATGTCACTGAGGGATTAGGGCTTAACCAATCAATTAAAAGATGGTGAATCTTTTGATCAATGGGTAAATCGAATGTAAACGTTAATTCATATTACAAGGTGGAGATCGGAAAGGTGTTTGTTTCTCTTACCACAATATTTTCTCTGATATTTTCTAATCTTTAAATCTTCTGTCCTTGAATTTCTCAAGGGTTTTGAATCAATTACATTTTCTTTAATTATTCTCTTATATTTCACAAACCCTAATTGTTCTCAACCTGTTTTTATTGATCCAACAAGATAGGAATAGTTATAATAATTCTGGTGACTCAATCCTCGTGGGATCGACAACTTTCTTATCACTTTATTACTTGGAACGATCGGTACACTTGCCGAGTTTGCAACAAGTTTTTGGCGCCGTTGCCAGGGATTGATTACGCCAAGTTATTTATAACTTTTGATTTTCTTGATTGGAATTTGTATTTTTGTTTTTATTTTATTTTTATTTTTTATTTTAAATTTTTTCGTTCTCTATGATGTGCTGTTAACATCATGGTTGAACAACTTGAAATTCCATTAGAATTGGAGGAACGGTTGCTCAACATTGAAAGTGCAAAACTTTTTGGGGGTGAATATGCAGAGTATCCTCACGATCTAATAGATAAATATTTGAATTTCTGCAGTAGCGTAAGGTTAGATGCTGCCATTGTAGACTCCATTAAGGTCCACTTGTTTCCCTTCTTTCTAAAAGGCAGAGCTCAGACGTGGTTGAAGTCTCAACCTCGACAAAGCATCACCACATGGAAGGACATAGAATTCAAATTTCTAAGCAAATATTTTCCACCGTCCAAAGCCAAAAAGATTAAAAAGGAGATAGACTCTTTTGCACAAAAGAAAGGAGAACATTATATCATGCTTGGTGTAGACTTCATGAATTATGCAGAAGATGTCCAGTTGAAGATTGCGAATTTGTTTGCATTTTATACAATGATACATGCCCACTCTCGAGAATAAAATTAGATCTAACAGCTGGAATACCACTTTACACTATAGAACCTGAAGAAGTTATTGAGCTGATCGAGACAGTGGTTTACGAAGACTACCAAGCACTCCAGGACCAGCCAATAGTTGAGCAAGAAATTGAGGAGAGAAATCATCCATTCTAGCTCAAGAGAATTAAATAGAAAATTTCGCACCTCTTCTCAAGCAACTCACTTAAGATGTTGAGGGAAATTCATACTTGAAGGATCAGGATGTGACAATAGCTACTCAAGAATTTGAAACCGAGGAGGAATCTACTACGGTAGAAGAATCCAAAGTGGAAGAATATTTTGAAGTAAGAGAAGAGCAAAAAGATGGAACATATAAGGAAGAGACCTCTCTCCAAAGGCAATTACCCTCCTACATTCTCATGATGAAACACTTGAATTGGAAGAGTACAAAATAAAGAAGATGCAGACTATGAGGAGCTAGAGATGAGATCTTCAAATGAGGAAGAATGTAAGGAAGCTAATCTTGTGAATTCAATTGAGGCATGCAGTGAAAGAAGCACTAACACCTCTAGCCCCATGGTAGACATACATGTTGAGCAAGCCCTATGTGATGTTGAGACTAATGCGAATCAAGTGCTAATGACCTTATTAGAGAAAATGGGAATAAGGCATATAAGGTCCGCAAAGATGACTATACAATTGCCAGACCGATTTGTTCAAATGTGGGTTAATATTGCTGAAAATGTACCGGTGAAGGTGAGCAAATTTGGGTACAGAGAAAGTTTTGCAATCATTGATATGGATGTGGACCCTGCCTTTGCTCACCTTCTCGAAGAACCATTCTTGACCATCACAGATTCAGTGGTATATAAGCTAAAAGATGAGGCAATTCACAAGGTGGATGGAGACCAGGTTAGTATTCTTGATTTTAAATTTAATTCTTCATCACTTATAATTTTTCCCTCGGATGTACAAGCACAATTTGTTGAAGACAAGGGAGATGAAAGAACAAAGCTCAAGAATCCTCATCTATTAAGAACCAAAGGCAAATCCAAGGTTAAGATAAAGAAATCAAAAAAAGATGACTATGACCAAGGGGAAAAAGCCAGCTTTGGTTCTTTGCTACAAGCCACCTTGATCATCTGTCAACGCTAGGCTCGTGACGTTAAACAAGCGCTCATTGGGAGGAAACCCAATGTAGAGTTATTTTTCTTCAAAAAAAAGAATGGAGATGGCTGGAATCAAATCTGGGAATGGTGGGCTCATGTTTTTCATCCATCTTGTGATTTGATTATTGCTAGGGACATCAATTTTCTAAATATGGGAATTGGGCACACCACATGCGGTATAGAGGAGCCAAATTTAAAAGACCTCTAATAGAAAAAATTTATGAATCAACGGAGATATCTAAACCCTTCTATTTCTTTTGTTATTTCTGTTTTGATAGAATAAATTCTCTGAGCAACATACCTGGATCTGTGTTATTTGTGTTAGCTACTCATGCAATAAAATGATTAAATCTTAGAGAGCATATAGGATACTGTGTGAGAAGTCATAATGGATAAAGGTATAAGTAATGCATTGAAGTATAAGAGTTATTATTGCTTATTTGATTGAATTTTTTGTTGAGAGTTACAATTGATATGTGATGACAAAGGGAATTTAGATTCTAGTTTGTTTGCACAGCCGTGAGGTTTGAGCCTATACAGTAATATGTTTCTTTAGAGAGACCTCACTATGATAATACTCTAGAACTTGATCTGTTTCTCTGTAATACATGAATGATATGAAATGATAAAGGCAATTCTTTCTTGTTAACTACTTGGCCAAATAGCTATCCTGAAAAAAAAATCCATTGCTAGCCCCTTTGAGTTTTAGCCTGTTGTTTCTTATTAAATTCAACCATAAGACACTTGACTTCTTTCCCTGTTGACATGCCTTCAATGAGATTGAAGCACTGATTATACAAAATTCAATGAAAAGGTTCACAGAAATTAAAGTGATGGCAAAAACAAAAGCTGAGACCAAAGAAAAAAAGAACAAAATGAAAAGTTGCATAGCAACGGAAAAAGCATGAAAAGGTCAGGAAGAAAGAAGAAAAAGAAAAGTATGAATAGAAAGGAAAAGACTAAGTGGAATTGTGTTTGAGTGTAAACAACTGAAAATAAACAGTTGTGTTTCAATCTCATATATAGTAAAAAGCAGCAACTTTCCCAGATATTCTTACCTTAGCCTAAGCCAAGTTACAACCCTGTAAAGACCTTTGGATCTAATTGTGCATGTTTTACATGTTCCTCATTCTTAGGAACTTGAGAATAGGATCAAGCCTATGGTAGTCTTATTGCACTAACGGATTAAGAGTTTAAACCCAATACACAAGAGTGAAAAGTACAGTGTTTATCTTGGTAAGGAGTGATCAAGCTAGATTCTAATTCCTCATGCAAAAATTGATTACTAAAATTATCAACTTTGAATTCATTCAGGCATAAGCATTATACCTCTGAATCTCTTCAATGTAGGAAAGTGCGTTAGTGACATATATTCTTCTCACAGGGCTTATCCTTGCTGCCTAATGTTTGATCTTAATTATTGCCGAGGACAGTAATATCTAAATCTGGGAATTATTTGATATGCCTTTGGCATATAGATATTTTAGAATAAAAAGAATAAGGATTTGTCAGTAATTCAGTAATAAAGGTTATTATTTTTAATGAATTATTGATAATCCATGTTCAGACACACTTCATTGATTATTCTATACTTTTATAGGTTAAAAGGTGAAGATATTCAAAAATTTGAATAATAAGGAAGGAAAGACCGTGCGAGAGACAAAACAAGGCGCCATCGCGCCATCGGGTCGCGCCACTGTTGAATTGAAATTTTAATTCAAAATTTGAATTCAAATATGTTCTAATTTAATCTTTTCGTTATAACGTTTCTATAATAAATTTGTAATTTAATGTTTCCGTTATACGTTTCACCAGAGGGGCATTTTTTCGGAATTTCGGAGAAACCCTAGTTGGCTGCTCTTTAAAGGGTGCTCTCCAACATTCAATTCCATTCTACACAATTCAGATCTGATCCATTTTTCAGAAAAGAGCCGTCGTGCTCCGAGAGAGACGTGTTCTTCGTTCTTCTTCTTCTTTTTCTTTTCTTTTTGTTTTATGTTTTATTTTTGTTGATCAATCATGACTATGGATGGCTAGATCTACTTTTATTGTGGTGAGGGTCACAACTCTTGATGTGAACCCCTTATAATTTGTTTTAGCTTTACATTCGTTTATCCAATTGAATTTATTTTCCTTTGCTCTTCATCTCTTAAATTCTTTTAGATCTGATCACTATAATGGGATTGTGAGGTTTAGGGTTCGCAATAGGGATATTGGTATTCTAATTCCTGACAGAAAGGAAGGTAGTTGTTCATGTATGCACTAGGGATAGGCTACATGAACCGCAAACGTGAAAGATTCATCGATTTAAATGTTTAACCTAAAAAAGGATTACTAAGGGATTAGGGTTCTAATAGGGTTAAAGAAGGTTAATGTCACTAAGGGATTAGGACTTAACCAATCAATTAAAAGATGGTGAATCATTTGATCAATGGGTAAATAGAATGTAAACGTTAATTTATATTACAAGGTGGAGATTGGAAAGGTGTTTGTTTCTCTTACCGCAATATTTTCTCTGATATTTTCTAATCTTTAAATCTTCTGTCCTTGAATTCCTCAAGGGTTTTGAATCATTTACATTTTCTTTAATTATTCTCTTTTATTTCACAAACCCTATTTGTTCTCAACCTATTTTTGTTGATCCAACAAGATAGGAATAGTTATAATAATTCTGGTGCCTCAATCCTCATTGGATCGACAACTTTCTCATCACTTTATTACTTGGAACGATCGCTACACTTGCCGAGTTCGCAACAGATAGGTTATAACTTGGCCTGATTTGGGGGTAAGAATCTTTTGGTTGGAGGCTGATAAGTTTGGAGATACTGAAATCCTAAGATTTTTGACATTAACTCCTTCTCAGCTCTTCAATTCTGTCATTTTGACATTTTTGGGATTTTTTTACCCATTTTCACTACCTTCTCTGCCTTTTGTTTTCTTTTCTCTTCTGAGCTACATTTTCGATTTTCTCATACCATTCTTCTTTTTCATTTACTTAACTTTTTTTTCTCTGAGAATAACCTTGATTCTAATTCTTGGAATCAGCATTTCAATCTCTCTCAAGGTGTGTCAGTGAAACATGGTTAAGTAACTTCATAAGGTTTTTGAACAAATTGGTCTCAAGCTCAAAAGGGGTTAACAATGGAATTTCTTTCCAGGTAGGCTATTTGGCTCTAAGCTAACAAGAATAAGTGCCCTTATCATATCAATCATGCATGCAAGCCAGAGAAACAGTTCAAGAAGAAAAACTACTACAGTGAGCCTCTCTGAATAATTATATATGTTTAGGCTCAATCCTCACAGCTGTAATTCAATCTAGAATCTAATTTCCAGAATTCGCATCAAGCATTATCTTAGAATAATTCACCAAATAATAGTTATACAAACAAGCAGGCATCATTCTCAGATTATATAAAAACAAATGAATGCTTCAGATATCATGCTCTTTATGATTCAATTCACAATGATACTAAGCCAGCTTGTCAAATTTGAGATTGCTTATTCAGGAATTCAGTTTTTTTTTTTAAATAAAGTAAACAGCAAAATTATTAAACAAAGCAAAATTATTAAACAAAAGTTGAAGTATCTCCCTTTTTTTCAGATAAAATTTCTGTTTCCTTTCTGTTGTGTTCCGCAATTAGCAAGTCTCGCATATAACAGCATGCGACCAATTCCCAGATCTAGAATATTGTTGTCCCCAACAACAAACTATATTAATCGAAGAAGCTAATTCTGCCAGGTGGAACACACATACACATTTGTTAAATATCAAAACAGATTAAACATCAAAGAGTAATGTATATAGGAAAATAATCCAACCAAAATATCTACCAAAATACTTAAAACAGCAAAAGGAACTACTAAAATGTATGTGATGGTGAAGTGGGTGACATGTGAACAAATGCATAGTCATCAGTAATCCGCCATAGCAGCATCATGATCATCATCAGCTGGAACTGTATATGGATCAGCTTCTGCTGGGGGTGGAGAAGGTGGAAACTGTGGCCTGAAACTCGAGTACCAATCCCGCGGTTACTGCACAGGCTCTTCATCATAATCCTGAGATACTTCTGCTCAATCATCATCTCCTGCATCTGGCGGTCCATAGTCTGGAGAAGAAGGGAATCTGCAGAAGGTGTAGCTACCGGCTCATCCACAGGCTCTGGAGCTGGTGTTGGTATTGGAGGTGCTCCATCTACAGCACGAGATGCCTTCCAAAGGGCATGACAGCTGGACTCTTCCCTCATAGTATTAAAATGTGCCTGTGTTATCTCCAACTTGACCTTTACATCACGGAGCTCGTAATCAAAAATCTCCACCCCAGCCTCTAGACAGAGCTGCTCAATCAAGGAAATGTATGCTAGGTGAATTTCGGCTTTCTTTTGAGTGATGATATATACTATCCTTTCAGACAAAATAGCACCAATGTTGAGATTGTCTTCACCCATAAGGGTATATAGCAGCACTGCGCGCTCAACATTTACATCACTCAAATTAGTGGATGCAATGATAGTAGAATTGATGAAAGTATGCCAGAACAAAGCTTCTGGATTAAGACCTACCCTTTTCAACTTTTCTGGCACATCCGACTGCCCACTCTTTGATTTCCACTTAGAATAAGGGTGAGTGATGGCACTACAGATTTTCTCAGCAATCTCAGGCATGTCTTCCCAATATAATCATTTTCCAGCAGAAGGCTGCATCCTATTAAATGTTTATGCAAAGTGGCAACTCTTGCTACGGTCATGTGTAGTCCCAAGGAATAGCTTTATTGCTGCAGAAGAGAAAGAGACTTCCTGTAAGAACCTGCACCGCTAATTAAGGAAATTAATTGATTAATTGTGATAAATTAGGAAATGATTCCATAATTGACCCTTATAATTATTATGTAGCTTAAATAATTATAGTAAGTGGGTAAGAATGCTGAAAGTCGCTTTTCGGAAGAAAAGTGCAGATACCGGTTCGGCTAGTCGGTATAAATGCGTACCGAAAAAGTATCCCGGAAAATTATAATAAGTGCATGATAATTACTAGAATAATATGTAGGACTTGTAAAACAAGTTTCAAGTCAAAATAATGAGATCTGATGCCAGAACTGATACTTGCTATGGAAAAGCGCGTACTGGAAAGTTATTCCGAAAATAAAATAAAAATATGTTAAATCTTAGAAAAATGAGTAGGTTAAGATTCCAAAGTTTGGGATCAAGATCTTTTGCGTAGCTATTAAGGCTAATACTGCGCGTTAAGTGGCCATGTGGCTATATATATTATCCTTAAGGGCACAAAACTTTAGAAAACTGCCTCTTGTGCATTGAGAGAAGGCTGAGCAGCTCCTTGTTATTGTTCCATTGCCTTGGTGCTCCATTTGGTGAGCTTGGAGGCTTCCACTTCCATTTCTCTTCATCTATACACTTGGTGTGAGTGAGAATCATCCTTGTGAGTGGGAAAGTGGCTTCATTTCTGAGTTAGAGGGTTTGTGTGAGGGAGGTTTGTTGCTGCCTTGGGTGTTTGAGTGTTGGTAAGCCATGATCATGGCATTTTGAGGTCCAAGTGGTGACCTTTGTTGGGAAAGAACCAACCTTTGTGGTGCTATTTTCGTGCACCTTGTTAAGTCTGAGTTTTGGGAGCTGTTTGGTGAGCTCCAAGGACCTTCTTGCTAAGTTTTGAACTTTGGTAAGTTATACCAACCATGATCATGTGTTTAAATGCTTAAAAATGGAACCTTGATGCATGTAAAGGCTGAAATATGATAACTTAACGTTGGGTAATGTCAAACACACCTAGAAATGCATGCTTTAGGGTCTTTAATCGGTAAAAACCCAACCTTGGAAGGATATCTTCACGAAAATGCAGAACTGCATTCTGTCGTGAAATATCCGGATATTTGTCGAACAGATATCCGGATATTGATATCCGGATATCGATATCCGGATATGGGGATCTGGATATCCGATATTGAATATCCGGATATGGTCAGTGTGATATCCGGATATTGCATATCCGGATATGCCCCGAGGAATATCCGAATATTCTGGGATTTCGAAGAACAGTAGCTTTATTGTTCATACAATAGGCTATTGGGGGTTTATGGACCCTAGATTAAGGAAGTTGAACTTCTGTAATTAATGGACTAAGTCAGAATCATGTAATTAAGGGCTTGTGGCTTTGTTAGAAGCCTTGAAACGTAAAACGTAAAGGAAAAGCGTTGTCTTTATATTGTATGCTTGAGATGCATGTTTATTGATATGTTGATGGTCCATAACAGATTGTGATACTGCTGTGTTTGGACTTTGAGCTTCTGGCTTGGATAGCTAGCTTAAGAGGTAAGCTTTCGTGTCCTCGGTTTAGCCATGTTGTGTTTCCACCATGTCCCATGGGGATGTGGTTTATGCATGCTGTGTTACATGCTTTGATGGTTTGGAAATGCTATTGAGCTATTATATGCAATGTGCGTTTATGATATGCATGTGATGTCCACCTATACGGTAAGCCTGAGTATGTAGTACATACAAGATGGTGAGGCTGTGGGTGAGGTGCAAGCAGTGTTCCTTGTACTCATATGGGTATAGACGTATTCCTGCATTTCTCTGGCCAGTAGATAGCGATAAACACAAATGTCATAGATATCTGTTGCACTGCATAGTTTTGGAACTTATATTGAATTACTGTTTTTAGAACTTATATTGCACATGTAAGTGAGCTTGGGGTGGAAGATCCTTGAGGACCCCTTGTCATACTGAGATTTGTTTGATTAGAGATCTCACTCCATGTTTGGGGATGCTTATTTCAGGTTCAGGTAATGTTGAGACCTCAGGCGGCAGGAGGCCAGAGTTGAGTTAGATATTGTATATACTGACTGTTGGATGCTGGATATGCATGCTACCTTTATGCTTAGTTTCATTATATGTCATGGATTATCTTGTTGAGACTCTGTGTTTTGATGATGTTTATTTGGTGAGCATGGGGTTTGTCCATGCCACGTAGACTGGTTATGTCTTAGTTTTATTTGATGTTGTATTAATGTATCAGGATATTGTCCGGACTACATGATGTAGATTCGTGATTTTAGATACACATTTATCTATATGTTATGAGATTTCAGTTAGTTGTCTTGCAATCTTCATACAGGCATTGGTTTTTATGAAATTGGTTAAGTAATCAAGTTGGTAATTGATAATGACGTCATAATTGAGAAGAAAAAGAATATTCCGCATTTTTAATTAAGCACCGCTTAATACGATGTAATGTTAATATTCTGGGTATACACGGGGTGTTACACTTCCTGTCCTCGCACCCAACTCTTCCGAGTTGCATCTATCTTCTCCATATCAGAATTGGCACAAAATTCTTTCAGAATTGTGCTGGAGCTTGGTGCAGCGAATCTCACTAACTTCTGCCATTTTCTCCTTTCAGCTATTTGTCTAACCGGACAATCACTATCTAAGAAGGAACTGATTTGCCTCTCTGATATGATTTTCTTGGGAACAAACCATTGGTAGTACCGGTCCTGAGCCTCAGGTGATAAGAACCTAGTACTGTCAAATACAGATGAAGAAGAGGTCACGGGCCTCTTTATGCCATCAGCACTACTCTCGTCCGTTTTCTTGCCTGGGCTAGTTCCTTTGGTGGTCTTTTTTACCTGTTTACCCTGCACTCAGAAGAATACCAACACAATAGAATTCATGTATATCAGTTTGAAGAAGAGCATGGAAACCAATTCCCAGATTTATCCTTCAACATGGTTCTTTTTGTGCTACATGCAAAATAGAATCTTGCTTACACACATCAAGCAAACATTGGAATCATCTCCATATCATATGCTTACACATAAACTATAAGCATTGATAAAAGACTAGTTTACTCTGCATTCGGTCATCAGTTCATTGTAGGCATGTGTAGAAACAAACATTTTATTTAGCATGCAAGATCACAACATGACAGACTCACTAAAATATCAGAAAGCCAACAACCAATTCCCAGATTTATGTGCTTACGCAGCCATATCATCTCATAATATCACATGCTAGTAGATTACTCAATCAGCTTATATCTGAAATTTGAGAGAAGTTATTGCAAATTATCAAGTGAAATCAGAATTGCATTCTCAGGAACAAACAAAATGGCATCAAATATCATGTGGTGTCATTTGATATTCAAGTTATTTTAGCTACAATGCATCCAAGCAAATACATGTTACTTGTGGAAAATAGAATTTTTAACACTTGGCATGTATTTGCTATATAATGCACTTTCAAGTTATTAAACCTCACTGTCCATGGATTAGCACACACATGTTAGTATATGGGTGTCCTAGAGACAATCTTTTGATTAAATAAAGGACACTAGATGTAGAACTTTTTATCGTAAATGAATAAAAGCACTCTTTATCCAGTTTCATATTATGTCTCGATATTATTGTTAATATTTTATGAACAAACTGGATAAACCCCTTGGAATAGAACATGTATCTCTTGAGTATCTGTGATGAGATCACGATCATGAGGATTCAAGGATATTGCATGTCTATTCCTAATTATATGTTCCTAGTCTGGAGACACTAAGAATGGGGATCAGTGATCTCGGGTAAGACTAGCATGACTTATCTACTTGTATATGGATACAAAGTAAAGACCTCATGTGCTACAGATATGAAGATGTCTTAGTTAAAGTCGTGGGTGGACCTATAAGGGAATAGCTCGCACTGAACAGACCCACAAAGAGACTCTATGAGGAAATCTCACAGAGAGTATCATTAGAGTAGTCTCTTTATATTTGGGTATGTCTTTCCTTAGACCAGAAGTTATTACCTAGAATGTGTCCTAGATGGCATGCTTTGATTGTATACCTCGTCTGCCTGAAACATGGAGACTCATAAGTATACTGTTGGGCTTGTCCTGAAAGAGCACAGGGCTAGGATGATAAGCTGAAGGAATTCATCATATCTCTGTGAGAGATTAGGCTATCCATAAATCGGAGAAATCGGGATGACATTTACAGGGACTCGGGAATCTATGCATAGTAAAAGAGATCATGAGATGATCTGCCTTTAGAGTCAGTAAATTGAAGATTCCCTATTTCGAATAAAGCTTACCCTAAACCGCAAGGGTTGATACATTTCCTTACCCTAGGTTAATGGGAAGATAACCGAGACGAAGGGAAATACATAAGGTAACCAAATATGTGTAATAGGATGATCAAGTCATTAATCTAACTAGCTCTAGGGAAACAAAGCATTGCTAGTGCTCTGTGTTGTCATTAAAAGGGTTGTGGGCTTGTTGGGCCCGAGCCCATTTATGTCCGAGGCGACCTAATTGGTCACACACTAACACCTTAAAGTCATGATGATCTAGCATTAAAGGTATTGGGCCTAATAATGGTTGTTAGCCCAAGAAGCTGTTTGGAAGCCCACCTAAAGGGAAGAGGGCGCATGGATCATGTAATGGGCTTGGATGGTCCAAGACATTACTAATTAATTTAATTAGTTAAATTAATTATCAAACATTTGAATTTTGAATTTGAAATTTGAATATTGAAATTTGAATTTGGAATTTGAATTTTGAATTTTGAATTTTGAATTTTGAATTTGAAATTTGAATTTTGAAAATTTGAAATTTTGAATTTCAATTTTGAAATTTGAATTTTGATTTTGAATTTTGAATTTAAATGTTTGAACGTTTGAATTCAAGTGTTTAAATTCGAATTTGAATTAGCTATGAAAAGTTATTTCATAACAAAAGGATAAGATGAGATCTTGTTGGAACAAATCTCCTGCATCAAGAGAAGATATTTGATCTCATCCAAAAGGGATATGGTGCGCCACTTTGGTTGGTGATGAGTGTCATCTTGTCAACTAAATGTGCTCTGATTCAGATTTGGTTGGTTGAGAGAATCAGTGAGTGAGTTGGTTCAAATTTGAATGCAACTACTCAACGTATCTGGACTCATTATGGGACTGAGTGAGGCGCACAATGAGAGTGGTCATGTGATGACCATTGGGTCAGAATCTTAATTGGATAAGGACCTAATCTCATAAGGATTTAAAGGGGAGGTTGTTGGCAATTTTGAATTGCAACAACTTCTTTATTTCCTCCAAGTGTGCGCACACCTAAAGGGTTTTTTAAGTTTTGCAAATCCTCTCATTCTCTCCCTACTCTCTTATGCGCACAAGGGGAGAATTCCTCCTTAGGGTTTTTCACAAAAACCTAGCCAATACTAGTCACTCTTTGCACCACTCTTGTGAAGTTTTAATATGAAGACTTCACTCTTCTAAACACATAAACCTAGCCTCCATCTTCACCTATTGAGCGCATAGCAAGCCTCTCTGTGGTGGTCATCTGGTGGCTTTTGTAACAGCCCGTGTTAACCCGGGTTGTTAACATACTATCGTATTAAGCCATGCTTAATTAAAATGCGGAATAACTTTTTCTTTAATTCAATTATGACGTCATTAACCTTAGCCAAGTTGATTACTTAATCAATTTCATAAAATATCGCCTGTATGTACATTGCAAGGCAACTAACTGAAATACCTCATATATAAATATAAAGTGAGTTTCTAAGTCACAGGACTACAACACATAGCCTGAACCAAAATCCTGATAATTAATACAACTTGAATTTAAACAAGACATACTCAAGTCTATGTGGCATAGACAAACCCCATGCTCACCAAGTAAGGTGACAATGCCCAACATCAGTCACAACTCAAATATCATAAAGATAGCATAAAACATAAATAGTAGTAAATATCCAGCATCCAACACGTCAGCATATCACAGAAATATCTAACTCAGCTCTGGCCTCCTGCCACTAGGAGTCTCAACCCCTGGGTTCCCTGAACCTAAAATAAGTGTCCCCAATTGTGGGGTGAGATCTCTAAATCAGAAATCTCAATAAGACAAGGGGTCCTCAAGGATCTTCCACCCCAAGCTCACTTACATGTGCAATATAAGTTCAAAATGCAGTATTTCCAATATTAGTTCCAAAAGTATGCTTCGCAATAGATGTTCGTGCCATGTGTGTTTATACTATCTACTGGCCAAAGAAATGTAGGAATACGTCTATACCCACATGAGTACAAGGAACTCCGCTTGCACCTCACCCACAACCTCATCATATCGTATGTACCACATACTTAGGCTTACCGTATAGGTGGACACCACATGCATATCATAAAGGCACATTGCATATAATAGCTCAACAACATTTCCAATTATCAAAAGCATGTAACACAACATGCATATAACCATATCCCCCTGGGACATGGTGGAACCACAACATGGCTAAAACGAGGACACGATAGCTTACCTTGCAAGCAATCAATCCAAGCCAAGAGTCCAACCACTCTCACAGTCCAAACACAGCAGTATCACAATCTGTTATGAACCAATAATATATCATTAAATATGCACCATAAGTATACAACTCAAAGACCACGCCTTTTCATTATGTTTTACGTCTTAAGGCTTCCAACAAAGCCATAAGCCCTTAATTATGTGATTCCGACTTACATCTCTTAATTACAGAAGTACCACTTCATTAAACTAGGGTCCACAAACCCAAGCACCCATTCTGGATGAACAGTACGCTACTGTTCCTCGCAAAACCAGAATATCCAGATATTCCTCGGGGACATATCCGGATATCTCACTGATCATATCCGGATACTCCATATCCGGATATCCAGATCCCCATATCCGGATATCAATATATCGACACTATATCCGGATATCTGTTCGACAAATATCCAGATATTTCATGACAAAATGCAGTTTTGCGTTTTCGTGAAGATATCCTTCCAAGGTTGGGTTTTTACCGATTAAAGACACCTAAATATGCGTTTCTAGGTGTGTTAGACATTACCCAACGTTAAGTTATCACCTTTTAGCCATTACATGCATCATGTTCCATTCTTAACTAAGACAACTCAAGTTCAAGGGGGTAAGGCTTACCAAGGTTTAAACTCAGCAACTATGGCTCATGGAGCTCTCCAAGCAACTCCTCAAATTCTGACTATGAAGGGTACACGAAAATAAGCTACAAGATGGCTCCTTTCTTCACAAAGATGGTTACTTGAAGCACTAAATGCCCCAACAAAGGTTCCAACACACCAACCCTCAAGGTCAGCACCCAAAACACCCAAGAACAGCCTACTAACTCAGAAGCACAAGCCTCTCCCTCAACCCAACACCACCACAAGAGTTTACAAGGAAGAACCAAGATAAAGGATGGCCATTTGGTGATTTTTCAAGAAGAAAAGCGTAAAGGCAAGGGAAGACACTAAGTCAGCAAAGAGGCCCTCTCTCAGCCCCTATTCCCGCATGCAAAACTGATCCTAGGGTTTTGTGCCCATACTAAGTGTATTTATAGCCAAAATCCACTTAAACACACAGTATTAACTTTAATTGCTACGCCTAGCATTTTGATCCCAAACTTTGGAATCTTAACCTACTCATTTTTCTAAGATTTTCATATTTTTATTTTATTTCTCGGAGCACCTTTCTGGTACGCGCTTTTCCATACCTAGTATCAGTTCTGGCACCAATTCTCATTATTTTAACTTGAAACTCGTTTTACAAGTCCTACATATTATTCTAGTAATTATCATCCACTTGTTATAATTTTCTGGGATACTTCACCGGTACGCATTTATACCGACTAGCAGAACCGGTATATGCACTTTTCTTTCGAAAAGCGACTTTCGGCATTCTTACCCACTTACTATAATTATTTAAGCCAAATAATAATTATTAAGGTTAATTATGGAATCATTTCCTAATTTATAACAATTAAATCATTAATTACCTTAATTAGCGGTGCGGATTCTTACATTCACCCCACCTTTTTAAGGATTTTGTCCTCAAAATCAGAAACATAGCTGTCTCGAAAGTCGGGATACTGCCGGAGAAGCTCTTCCTCTCGCTCCCATGTACACTCCTGGGGACTACGTCCAGTCCACTGCACTTTGAGCATCGGAATAGTCTTGCTCCTTTGCTGCTTCTCGCCACGATCGAGAATCTTGAGTGGTCCGACGGGAGTCTTTAGGTTCTCCCGAATCTCCACATCATCCGGTTGCACCACGTGCGAAGGATCTGCTATGTACCTCCGAAGCTGAGACATGTGAAACACGTCGTGGATGTTGGCTAAGTTCGGGGGTAAGACAAGGATCTGGTATGGCCCAATAAATCACGGGCTCAACTTCCTCACTCTGAGTGCTCGTCCAACACCGGTGACAGGTGAAAGTCTCACAAACACATGCTCACGCTCACTGAACTCCAGTGGACGATGCTTGACATCGTAGTAGCTCTTCTGGCGATTCTGCACCTGCTTCAACTTTTCCCTGATCATCTGGATCTGCTGGGTAGTATCTTGGACAAAGTCCAAGCCGAAAAGCTCTTTGTCTCCAATCTCAGACCAACAAGTAGGAGTCCGACACCTCCTACCATACAACGCCTCGTAGGGTGCCATGCCCAGGCTAGCATGAAAACTTTTGTTGTATGAAAATTCCACCAACGGAAGGTACCTATCCCATGCTGAACCCTGCTCCAACGTGCAAGCCCTCAACATGTCCTCCAATGTCTGGATGGTCCGCTCAGTCTGTCTGACAGTCTGAGGGTGATAGGCGGTACATAATCTCAATTGTGTACCAAAAGCTCCCTGCAGCGCCTCCCAGAACCAAGAAGTGAACTTTCGGTCCCTATCACTGATGATACTCTCGGGCACACCGTGAAGCCTCACAATCTCGCGGACATAAAGCTTGGCCAACTGCTCTGTAGTGAAGCTCACCTTCACTGGAAGAAAGTGGGCAGACTTCGTCAGCCTGTCCACAATGACCCAGATAGAATCACAATCCGCCTGAGTCTTCAGCAACCCCACCACGAAGTCCATGGAAATGCTCTCCCACTTCCACTGTGGAATCTCAAGAGGTTGAAGCTTACCAGACGGTTTCTGGTGCTCAATCTTCACTTTTTGACATATAAGGCACTTGGACACGTAGACCGTTATGTCTTTCTTCATGTTCGGCCACCAAAAATTCCTTTTTAAGTCCTGGTACATTTTTGTAGCAACAAGGTGGATAATAAACTGGCCCTTTATGAGCCTCTGCCATAACCTCCTCAGTCAATGGCCCTCGAGGGATTAAAACCCTCTTCTGGAACAGCAGTAATCCATCCTCATTCCAAGACACACCGTCTTGGTTCTTCACATAATCAAGGCACTCTCTTTGCACTTGCGCCTCTTTAATATTTTCCATCAGCTTATTAATCACTTCTGGTGTGTCCATCTCAAGCAGTGCGCCCCCAAACAAGGAGTTCACTCTCAAGTCTCTGAACTTTTCAATCACCTCATAGTCGCTCATCATCAAGCTGGATAAGCTCACGGATTTCCGACTCAAAGCATTAGCTACCACATTGGCCTTGCCAGGATGGTACCTCAACTCAAAGTCGTAGTCCTTCAAGAATTCCATCCATCTGCGCGGTCTCATGTTCAACTCCTTCTGGTCAAACAGATATTTTAAACTCTTATGGTCACTGAATACAGCAAACTTCATGCCATACAGGTAATGCCTCCAAATCTTGAAAGCAAAAACAATAGCAGCCAACTCCAAGTCGTGAGTCGGGTAGTTCTCCTCATGAGGTTTCAACTGCCTCGAAGCATAAGCAACCGCTTTCCCTTTCTGCATCAACACACAGCCTAGCCCCTTCCTGGAGGCATCACAATAAAGCTCAAACTGCTCCGCAGGATCAGGAAGGACTAACACAGGAGCAGTTGTCAGTCTCTCCTTCAACTCCTGGAAGCACTCCTCATATTCGTGTGTCCACACAAATGGAGTCTCCTTTCGGGTAAGGCGAGTCATCGGTAACACCATCTTGGAGAATCCCTTAATGAACCTCCTGTAGTACCCTGCCAAACCTAAGAAGCTTCTCGGTTTTGTAACTGTCTTGGGTCTTTCCCAATCCATCACGGCCTCAATCTTGTTAGGATCAACTGCAACTCCATCAGCGGAAATCACATGACCCAGAAATTTCACCGACTTGAGCCAAAACTCACATTTCGATGGTTCTTCCTCTGTCTTGGAGTAAATCAAGATGTCGTCAATGAAGACGATCACAAACTGATCCAGGTACGGCTGGAAGATCTTGTTCATGTAGTCCATGAACACTGCGGGTGCATTGGTGAGTCCAAACGGGATCACTAAGTACTCATAATGACCGTATCTCGAACGAAACGCGATCTTTGGGACATCCTCCGGCTTTACCCGTATCTGATGGTATCTGGATCGGAGATCAATCTTCGAATACACACAAACACCCCTGAGCTGATCCAACAAATCATCAATGCGTGGAAGGGGATACTTGTTCTTGATTGTCACCTTATTCAACTGCCTATAATCGGTGCACAATCGCATAGTGCCATCTTTCTTTTTCACAAATATGACCGGTGCTCCCCAAGGAGACACACTCGGCCGAATGAAGTCTTTCGCCGAAAGATCCTAAATATGCTTCTTCAGCTCTACCAACTCCGGTGGTGACATCCGATATGGAGCTAATGAAATAGGCCCCACACCAGGCAACAAGTCAATGGAGAACTCTATCTCCCTCTGCGGTGGAAACTCAGGAATCTCCTTGTGAAAACACCTCGAGGAATTCCCTCACCACAGGAATGCTAGTGAGATCCTCTGTGTCCCACTCACCAAACCTCCCAACATGAC
Source organism: Gastrolobium villosum (assembly GCA_032173675.1). Classification (NCBI taxonomy): domain Eukaryota; kingdom Viridiplantae; phylum Streptophyta; class Magnoliopsida; order Fabales; family Fabaceae; genus Gastrolobium; species Gastrolobium villosum. The sequence continues at coordinate 8,426 of JAVKPL010014726.1, read as the reverse complement.
ATAGCAAATGCCCCTGCTCTCAAGGCCCTCCTCGCCTGCAGGACTGAAATGAACGGTGAGAAACTGTGTAACATCCCACATAAATATTTAGGAAGATACATAAAATATATTAGAAGGCATAAGTATGCATGTGTGAAAATAAGAGTTTCATGTAATTATTTATTTGAATTCGAATTGCGTGGTTACTAGTGTAAAATTAATATTGAGTTAGGAAAATTATTAGAATTACAATTTTAGGTGAGAAATTATTTTATGCATGTAGCAATGATTATGTAGTATCATATAAAAAGAATTAAAAATAATTGGGCTTGAGGACTTAGAATTTTTGGGCTAATACCCAAGTTAGTGTCATTTGGGCTTGTGCATGTTTTTAAATTCCTTATGTTTGTTGGGCTGAAGCTTTAGGTCTTATGTAGCCCACTTGATGCAGCCCAAACCCATTAGAATACTATCCTAAACTCATCTTAAGTGACTCCACAAGTCAACCTCTTATTGGTTAGAAACCTCCACATGGCATAGTCTTTCTTCTTCCTTCACTTGTGCGCACATGGCCTTCAAAAATCTGCACATGGACTCTTTACTTATCATTTTGGTCAACCTTATTTCCCTTCCCTTGTCCCTTACGTAAAACATTTGCAAGAAGGAAAAGATAGTTACTTGTTGCACCTTCCTAATCTTGTAAGACATGCACCCAATGAAGACTTTCTGGGCAGCTTGCATGTCTTGTGTGTGGGCAGAAAATCTGCACCATTTGACCTCCACTTGTGCACTCCAAGTGTGAGGATTCAGCCTTGTATTATGCCCTTGTGGAATGGCTTTAAAACAGCCCACAACTCCTCACTTGTTTCCTCACTTTCTCCACACTTATGCGTTGAACTTGAAACATCAACAAAAGCTGCACCTTATACCTCCCCCCTTCCACCCTTGTGCGCTGAATTTGGGGCTGCACCTTAGGCTCCTTAAAACAGAAACAAATCTGCACCATTATGTCTTCATCCTTCCCCTTCAAACCGTGAGTGTAGGGAGTAGCATTCAGAAAAAAATTGTGCACACCATCCTCTCCTCCTCCTTGCTGCAAACCGTGACCATAGGCAACCAAGAGAGTACAAGCTTTCCTCTCATTCTCCCACTGCCCAGCCAAGCTCCTCCATCCAAAGATTCTGCCCAAGTTGTTCTTCCACCTCACTTGTGCGCATAAATCATCCTCTAGGAAGGTGAACTTGTTGTTTGGTGAAGCTAGAAAGTGTGGTGTGTGATCCTTGATCATTTAGAGTGCACTACAAGAGGTAAGCATGGATCTTAGACCTTCTTCCTTATTGTGTAACCATGTTTATGCTTGAGATGACATGTAATTTGTCTTGTGAACTCTCCTCATGATTCTGCCATGTCTTGTTGTAGACCCTAGAATGAGCATGATAAAAATATTATGGTGAAGCTTGTATGCCTTCATTATTGTATGAATCATTCTATGATAAATAGGTAACTTTAAGCCTTTGTAGCACATATTGCATGAAATAATGAGGTTATGGAATAAAGTCTCCCTGTTATGCTTGTTTTGATGCTAAAAATGCCACTATTTCTGTTTGAAATTGTCACTGTTTGATGCTAAAAAAATGCCACTGTTTCTATATAAAATTGTCACTATTTTGATGCTAAAAATGCCACTGTTTCTGTTTAAAAAACGTCACTATATGTTGTTCACTGCTGCTGTAAAATGCTACTGTTTTTGCTGCTGTAAACGTTACTATTTCTGTTTAAAAACATCACTGTATGTTGTTCACTGTTGTTGTAAAATGCTACTGTTTTTACTGCTGTAAACATTACTGTTTCTGCTGTAAAACGTCACTGTTTCTGCTCACTATTTTTAAGAAAAATATTGCTGTTTTCTGCTCACTATTTTGCTGTAAAATGTTGTTGTTTTGCTCACTGTTTCTGCTGTAAAATGTTTCTATTTTGCTCACTGTTTCTGCTGTAAAATGTTTCTATTTTGCTCACTATTTTTGCTGTAAAACGTTGCTGTTTTGCTCACTGTTTCTGCTGTAAAATGTTGTTGTTTTGCTCACTGTTTTGTTGTAAAATGCTGCTGTTTTTGCTCACTATTTTTTCCTTAAAACGATGCTGTAAAATGATTTATTGTAATTGATTTAGGTGCGCATAAGCAGTGAGAAACGTAGCATATTTCGCTGCTATTTGGTGATTATTTAAGGCACGCAAGGTAAGTGTTAGGCGATATTACCTAATGTGACTATTGACTAGCGTATGAAGTTATAACTTGATGTTCCATACTCCGTAAAATTATTATGTTCCTTATGATGTAAGTATTCTGCCATGAATATGCCTTGACGGCAATATGATTGATGTAAAGTTGTTATGTGGCAGTATAACGTATATGAAAAGTATATAAGCATGCATCTTACATCATACCGCATTTATTTTTACGCTTTGTGTGTGATAGCATAGCATGGCATGCATATACCAAAATTTATATAGCCTTGCAATTTTATAATAGTTATGTACAGGACCATGTGTTTGAGCACGCATCATATAGGCATCCCTCCGGTACCAGGGTATGGGACACTTGGCATCAGTCCGTATAGGCCACAGTTGGAATCCACCAATGAAGGGTGCCGATTATATGGGATATCCACTGTGTATTGCGCGCACGACGGTGCTAAGAGCGCAAAAAGGAAGGCGTTATATACGCAATATCTATATATGATGAAAAGGAAAAGGACAAGGAACAGGATATGTTGAAGTGACTGTTTATAATTTTGTGCCTAGTTTAATACTGTTACGTTATTGGTTTTGTTGCCACTTTACTGGGATTATTCTCACCCCTTTGGGGCTGCTATTTTCATAAATGGCAGGAGGACGTAAGAGCATTTGAAGGCGTGATGTTTGCTGTTACTTGCTGATGCTTGGACTTTTGCTGTTGCTGTTTAATTGTTGGATGACTGTAATGCTTATTATTTTGGAGCACTTGGATGACTGTAGACATTATTATCTTCCATTTTGTTTTAGTCTTTCATGAACAGCGGCTGTTTTGGAAAAATCAGAAAACGTTTTGCGAAAAGGATTTTTGAACGTTTTATTAAGTTCTGAATTTTAACAGTTTTACGAGCACCTTACGGGTTATGTTTCAAGGTGCAAACGAACTCCGATTTACTATTATTTTATATGCACGCGAAGCCCCTGACGTGATCTTTCTAAATCACAAGGAATATTTTTTTAACTCATCCGAACAGAATTTATAAGAATTTTTAAATGCATTACGGTTTTGCTTTTGGAATAAAATTTTTAGTAGCTAAAGTGTCGTTAAAGACTCTAATTCCGCTTAGCAAACGACTCTCTTGGATGCATACAAAGGAGGGCGTTACACTAATTGGTATCAAAGCAGTTTGATCCATGGTTTTGCTTGTTGATTGATTGAATTGATTGTTGATTGTGCTTATTTGTTGATTTGCTTAAGTGCAATTGACTGTTTAAGTGTTCTATAGTCTATGTATGATAATATGTTGAATTGTTTGAAATATATTAACTATTTTAGTTAGATTGTTAAGATGATTCTGTGATAAGGCACGGATGCATAGTTAACTTATCCGAATTGAACTCGAGTACCTACTTGGGACTGCTGCCATAAATAACTTGCAGTGAGCCTGATCAACTCATTTCATGATATTGTGAGTGCAAAATCATGGCAGGTAATCGCGGTTCAACTCGGGGAAGGCCTAGCAATGCAGAAGAGGATCTTATCACTACCATTGGGGGACTGGCAACATTTGTCCAGAATATGAGCCAAGAATGGCGAGAACATAGGCAACAGAACCAGAATCAACCCCCACCGCATGACAATGCAGAAGAAATTGCTCGACGGAGGTTGAAAGACTTCCGCAACTTTCAACCACCTACCTTTGAGGGTGAAGACAACCCTGAGGCTGCAGCGAGGTAGCTGCGGATGATCGAGCTCATATTCGAACGTATGGCATGCCCGGAGGCCCAGAAGACCGATTATGCATCGTACCAGCTGATGGGAGAAGCTCTAACCTGGTGGACCGGTGCGAGGGCTCTGCTGAGAGCTCAGGACGTTGAACTGACGTGGGCCGTGTTCAGACGAGTTTTTCTAGACAAGTATTTTCCAAAAGCTATGAGAAGAATAAGCACATCGAACTGCTGTCACTCAGGCAGGACAACATGACGGTCAATGAGTACATTGCAAAATTTGGGCAACTGATGGAGTACGCCAACTTTGACCGGAATATTTATGACAAGGAATGGCAGGTGGAGAAATTCGAAAGCGGATTACATCCAGAAATCCGTAAGCTCATATTGACGACTGCAAATCGTACACTTCCGGAGCTAATCAATCAGAGTCGACAGGCAGAAGGAATCATCAATGAGGCCAAGAATCTGAATAAGCAACCAACACAATTCCAAGGAGGAAACAAAGCAGGCCGATTTTTTAGGAAGGCCCCTGGTATGGGTCAAGGCAAAGGTCCGCAGTTGCAGGCGCGGCCTGGAAATTTCAAGAGAAACAATGCTTTTGGTCAATCGTCAACTGGACATCAGGGTGCAAATGCTTGTGTTACATGTGGTAAGAACCACGCTGGAGTCTGTCGCAAGGGAAGCAATGCATGTTTCAGGTGTGGCCAGCAAGGACATTTTGCTTACGAATGCCCTCAGAACGCTAATCAATAGCCTACGCAAGCACGGGTGTTCACACTGGATGCGAATGAAGCTCAGAAGTATCCCAACCTGATCAAAGGTAATGTCACTTTAAATGGTCACCCAATTTCTGTTATTATTGATTCTAGAGCATCTGGCTCTTTTATGGCAAAGCACACTGCTATGAGAATAGGCATCACCCCAACCCCGTTACCTTATGAGTTACACATCAGTACCCCTACTGGAGGATCATGCACAGCCTCAGAAATCTGCAGACGTGTTATTTTGCAATTTGAAGGGAATACTTATACAGTAAACTTGGTGGTCCTACCGGTATTCAATTTTGATGTGATTATCGGTATGGACTGGTTGACGGAAAACGGGATAACGTTGGACTGTCGAGCGGGGAAAGTCATTGTTCCTGCGAAAGATGGTAATTTTCAACCCTTCTCTCTCATTTCTTTATTACAAGTTAGAAAAGGGCTCCTCAAGGGAGCAGCAGGGTATCTATTGTCGATCGAGGCTGAGACTTCGGTTGACAATCAAATTCAGAATGTACCTGTAGTTAGTGAATTCGAGGAGGTATTCCCGGATGAAATACCTCAATTGCCTCCTCATAGGGAAATAGAATTTTCCATCGAAATTGTTCCCGGAGTTGGACCAATCTCCATTGCTCCGTATCGTATGGCACCTTTGGAACTTCGAGAATTGAAGAAGCAGATAGAAGAACTGTTGGCAAAGGAATTCATCAGACCTAGTACCTCTCCATGGGGTGCTCCAACCATTTTGATTAAGAAGAAGGATGGTAGTCTACGTCTGTGTGTAGATTACCGTCAACTGAACAAAGTTACAGTGAAGAATAAGTATCCGCTACCAAGGATCGATGATTTGATGGACCAGCTGAGAGGAGCCAGAGTCTTTTCCAACCTAGATTTACGATCGGGATACCATCAAATCCGGGTCAAACCGGAGGATATTCCAAAAACAGCTTTTAGAACTCGTTATGGGCACTACGAATATCAGGTGATTCCATTCGGACTCACGAATGCTCCAGCGGTATTCATGGATTACATGAACCGCATCTTCCGCCCATTTCTTGATCAGTTTGTTATTGTGTTTATCGATGACATCCTGATTTACTCTGCCAACGAAGAGCTGCATGCGGAACATTTGAGGATTGTTTTGCAAATCTTGAAGGAGAAGCAGTTGTACGCGAAGTGGTCGAAATGCGAGTTTTGGCTTAAAGAAGTCCAGTTTCTGGGCCATATCATTTCAACATAAGGTATTGTTGTGGATCCCAGCAAGGTTGAAGCTGTCATGAATTGGGAACGACCCAAGACTGTCACTGAAGTAAGGAGTTTCTTAGGTCTTGCTGGATATTATCGAAGGTTTATTCAAAATTTCTCTCAGTTAGTACAACCTCTTACCCGTCTCACTCGGAAGGATAAGCCTTTTGAGTGAACTGAAGCTTGTGAAGAATGTTTCATGGAATTGAAGAGCAGGTTAACGAGTGCTCCAGTACTCACTATTCCAGATCCTACTAGAAAGTTTGGATTATACTGTGATGCGTCATTGAAAGGACTTGGATGCGTTTTGATGCAGGATCGTATGGCGGTAGCTTATGCTTCTCGACAACTAAAGCCTCATGAAGAAAATTATCCTACGCATGATTTGGAGTTAGCAGCTATAGTGTTCGCACTTAAAATCTGGAGGCACTACTTGTATGGTTCGCAGTTTGATGTGTTCAGCGATCACAAGAGTCTGAAGTACTTGTTCGATCAGAAGGAACTGAATATGAGGCAACGGCGGTGGATGGAATTCCTGGAGAACTATGAGTTTGAACTTAAATACCACCCAGGAAAGGCAAACGTGGTAGCTGACGCCCTGAGTCGGAAGACACTGCACACTGCAACTCTGATGATGGAAGAACTGAAATTGTTTGAGGCCTTTCGAGATTTGAATTTGTCTGTAGTCAAAAGAAGACGTAGCATAAGATTGGGTAGTATAAAAATAGAGAATGAGTTACTCAGTAGAATTAAGGAGGCTCAGAGAGATGAGGAGCTAGTCCGTAATTTGGTTGGCATCCAAAATGTAGTAAGGGATGAGAATGATATTTTGAGATTCCAAGGTCGGTTAGTTGTGCCGAATGAAGAATTGAAGCAAGAAGTTTTGCAGGAGGATCATAAGGGTAATTATGTCGTTCATCCTGGATCCACTAAGATGTACCATGATTTGAAGACTTCGTTTTGGTGGCCGGGTATGAAGCGTGATATTGCTTAGTATATATCTCGATGTCTAACTTGTCAGAAGGTGAAGTACGAACATCAGAAACCTTCGGGACTTCTTCAACCTTCGGAGATTCCCGAGTGGAAGTGGGACAATATTGCGATGGATTTTATAGTTGGACTTCCTCGGACGCGAGAAGGATATGATGCTATTTGGGTAATTGTTGATCGATTAACGAAGTCAGCTCATTTCTTATGTGTTAGAACCACGTATAATACTGAGAGGCTTGCCAGAATTTACCTTCATGAGATTGTGAAGGTACATGGAGTCCCTACCAGTATTGTCAGTGATCGTGATCCCAAATTTACCTCTAAGTTCTGGGAGTCTTTTCAGCGAGCTTTAGGGACCCACTTGAGATTGAGTACTGCTTACCACCCGCAGACCAATGGACAGACAGAACGCACTATTCAAGCTTTAGAGGACATGTTGCGAGCATGCGTTTTGGAGTTAGGAGGCAGTTGGGACAATTATCTTCCTTTGATTGAATTTGCTTACAACAACAGTTACCATTCCAGTATTCAGATGGCACCGTATGAAGCTCTGTATGGGAGAAAATGCAGATCCCCTTTATGCTGGACTGAAGTGGGTGAGAGAAGTATTTTAGGACGTGATCTAATTCAAGAAACATCTGAACAGGTAAAGAAGATTAGAGAAAATATGCAGCGGGCTCAGGCCAGACAGAAAAGTTATTACGACAAACGTCATAAGCCCCTATCTTTCGAAGTCGGAGACCATGTATTTTTTAGAATCACACCTACCTCGGGACTAGGCAGGAGAATGGGAGTAAAGAAGTTAAGTCCGCGGTACTTAGGACCATACCTTATCTTGGACCGGATTGGAGAGTCTGCATACTGGTTGGCATTACCACCTAATCTGTCAGGGATTCATAATGTATTTCATGTGTCGCAACTGAGGAGATATCTCTCTGATCCATCTCACGTGTTACAGCCTGAAGAAATGGAATTAAAGGAAAATCTGACGTATCAAGTTCAACCGCTCCAAATCCTTGAAAGATCTGTCAAGCGACTTCGTTCTAAAGAAATTCCCTTGGTGAAAGTGTTGTGGAACAACAGATCGGCAGCTGAAGCCACTTGGGAGCGCGAGGACGACATTCAGAATCGCTATCCAGAACTGTTTAGCTCTTAAGTAAGTCTATTTTGCGGACAAAATTCCTTTTTGGTGGGGAGAGTGTAACATCCCACATAAATATTTAGGAAGATACATAAAATATATTAGAAGGCATAAGTATGCATGAGTGAAAATTAGAGTTTCATGTAATTATTTATTTGAATTCGAATTGCGTGGTTACTACTGTAAAATTATTATTGAGTTAGGAAAATTATTAGAATTACAATTTTAGGTGAGAAATTATTTTATGCGTGTAGGAATGATTATGTAGTATCATATAAAAAGAATTAAAAATAATTGGGCTTGAGGACTTAGAATTTTTGGGCTAATACCCAAGTTAGTGTCATTTG
>JAVKPL010014722.1:0-89866 GCA_032173675.1 Gastrolobium villosum | reverse complement strand
AAGTTATTTGTTAATAAATTCCAGCATTCACAGAATTATAGATCAGCAATAATAAAATAAAATAAATAAATAAATAAAATTAATTATTATCCATAATTTCTATAATATATAAAAAAAAATTAAAATTTAACAGAATAGAAAAATCAATTACAACTCAGAATTTTTAACATCAGCCGAGTAACAAATACATAAAAGTGAAAGTAATTTAAACAGACATACCACTTAGAAAAATCTACAAATAAAACAGTCACAGGTACATGCAAAATTTTCAAAAATCAGGGAGTCCTTGCACTTAAATAGAAAAATAGAAAAGAAAAATAAATATAAAAATAAATAAATAAATAAATTAAAATTAAAATTAGAAACCCTCACATGAAATCAAACCCGAACAAAATAAAAAAAATAATTATTACAAATCAGAAAAAAAATAAAAATTAATAAATAAATCTGAATCAAAAATAAATAAATAAATAAAAATGAAAATCCCAAACAATCAGAATCGGGTTTGTGCTCAACAAAGGGGAGCAAAAATAAAAATATAGTTAGAAGCAAAATCATGTTAAGTTAAGGTTTTTTAGAACATACCTGGGTTCGCAAAAATGGTGAGGGAAATCGGAGAGAAACAAACCGAGACCAGGATGCAGGAGATCCGAACCTTTTCTCTTGATCTTGAACGAAAATAAAAATAAATCCACCAACTTTAAAATCCACACCCTATTGACGCAGCACGCACGGTGGGAAGAGATCGCGTTAGGGGAAAAAGAAGAGAAGAAAGAAAGATAGTGACGGTGGAGGTGAGATTGCGTAAGGGGAAGAGAATATCGCGCAAGGTTGACGAAGAAGTTTGCGAACAAGGAATACTGGAAACGGGAGCTAGGGCACGGAATATGAAGAAATGAGGGTGGTGCGAAGGGGAGAAAGACGTTTTAAAAGAGATATTAAAAATAAAATAAAAATAAAATAAAATAATAAAGACCTTAATGCACATGCATGATCATGATCATAAGCATTATTTTCATAAAATTCAAAAATGGCAGAATCACAGACAGAGTTATTTATTTCAAAATTTTCTTGAAAATGGGTAGCAACCAAATTATCAATGACAGAAATAGCAGAACAATCATCAACATCATCATCTACATATTTCATGGCCTTGAAAACACTAAAGGTCATAGTGTCATCATTAACCCTCATTGTCAACTCTCCTTTTTTAACATCTATCATTGCACCCCCTGTAGCTAAGAATGGTCTTCCTACTATTATAGGAATATTTTCATCAACTTCACAATCAAGGATTATGAAGTCAGCTGGAAAAATAAATTTGTCCACTTTTACCAAAATATTTTCCACCTTACCTTCAGGGTATACAATGGATCTGTCAGCTAATTGGAGGGTTAATGTTGTGGGTGCAGCTTTTATTCCTAATTGCTTAAAAATAGAAGCAGGCATCAAGTTAATGCTAGAGCCTAAATCACATAAAGCTCTACCAATATACCTATCTCCTATAACACATGGAATAGTGAAAGAACCTGGATCCTCCATTTTAGGAGGCACCTTTGTAGAGACAATGCTGCTGCATTCCTTGGTAAGTGCCACTGTTTCGAACTCTTCTATTCTCCTCTTCCTTGATAGGATGTCCTTCATGAATTTGATGTAGCTTGGCATGTGTTGAAGGGCCTCCACAAAGGGAATGTTTATCTGGAGTTGCTTGAGGATATCTAGGAACCTCTTAAAGTGCTTCTCCTGGTTCTGTTTCTGAAGTATTTGTGGAAAAGGAATCTGCCTTGCCCTTGATTTTGGTGAATTGCCATCATCTTTCTGCAAAGGTATGGCTGGCCCCCTTGATTTGGGTGCTGATTTTTCTGTTCTTCCCAAATCACCATGCTCCTTGTCGTTCTCTGGATTGTGCACTTCAATTACATCAGACTCTTCCTCTTCCTCAATTGTTTGAGCAACTTGTCCTGCCATCTTCCTCAAGGTAGAAGGCCGAATAACAGGCTCTGGTTGTTCAACTTCCCTTCCATTTCTCAAGTGGAGAGCTTGACAAAACTCCTTTCCCTCTTTCCTTGGTGCTTCAGTATCACTAGGAAGGGTTCCCACTGGTCTATTGCTAAGAGATGATGCAATCTGCCCCATTTGTGTCTCTAAGCTCTTCAAGATTGCTCCATGACTTTGAAGCATGGCCTCATGATTTTTCAACATCCGATTTGACCATTGGTCATTTGGAAGAGGCTGAGTTTCTGCACTAGATTGCCCTTGCTGATCATGGGGCATTTGTGAGTTAAGTCCTAGTGGGAATGGAACTTTTGGCTGGTATGGTCTTTGCCCTCCTTGGTAAGGCTGGTTCTGATTTCTATTTCCAACATTTTGGGTAAAATTTTGGCCTTGATTCTGGCCAAAATTCCCACCTTGATGCTGCTGCATTCTTTGGTTAAAATTCCCTCTATTGTTGTAGTTTCTGTTGTAGTCCCCAACATAGAAGGCTGAGGAGGGGTTACTTGGACATTCTTCAAAGAAATGAGCATCATAGCAAAGTGAACAGATTAGTGTTGTTGCAGCTACTTGAGCAGGTGGTGGTTGTTTGGTTTCAGCCATTTGCTTGACTAAAACCCTGACAGTATTATGCAATGCTGCCATCTCAGCTGCCATGGAAGTAATTTCACTTACTTCATAAAGTCCAGCTGCCTTCTTTGGAGCTTCATCTCTTTGTTCAGGCCATTGGCAACTGTTTTGGCTTATCCTCTCAAGTGTTTCAAACGCATCTGGATATCTTTTCAACAGAAACATTCCATTGGCAGTAGCATCCAAATGAGTTTTGCCTTGGTGACTCAATCCTCTATAGAAAATCTGAATGGTGGCCCACTTAGGAAGACCATGGGTGGGACACTTTTTCATCAGCCCCTTGAATCTAGTCCAGCTCTCATGGATTGACTCATCAACATATTGTCTAAACCCTGTGATGTCATCCCTCAGATCACACACCTTTGTGGGTGGGAAGAACCGCATAAGGAAGGCTTCTCCAAGCTCCTTCCATGTGGTGATGGACTGTGCAGGTAAGTCTTCTACCTATTCTTCTGCTGCCCCAGCTAGAGAGAAGGGAAACAGCCTCATCCTCATGGCATCTGTGGACACTCCATGAACAAAGAATGTATCAGAAATTTTCATGAATTTCGTGATATGCTTGTGGGGGTCTTCCTTAGGTAATCCATGGTATTGACTCATGGATTGCAGCAACTGAATCATCCCAGGTTTGAGATCAAAATTCCCCTCCACTCCTGGTTGGACTATACCAGGAACTACTCCATCAAGTGATGGAATAGCATATTCAGCAATGGGAAGCTCTTCATCCACCACAACTAGAGCATGGTTGGCTTCCCCATTGTTGCTTTCTCCATTAACAGATGATCCATGGTTCGATTCTGCCATCTTCAAGAACTCAGCAGCAACTGGTGGCAGTGCTGGATACTGAAATCAAAGTTGAATTCTGCAAGAATCTATCAAGAACTTGAAATTGGAGTCAGTAGATAACAAGGAAAATACGTAAAAAATTAGAATAAAGAATAAAGAAAATATTTATCAAGAATGTTAAAACAGAATCACAAAAAGAAAATAAAATCAAACACAGTTCCCCGGCAACGGCGCCATTTGTTGAGATGTATATTTTCCGAAGAAAAGAGTTATCGTTCTCAGGGAACAGGTTGAATTATTTGCCTTTTTATTAATCTGAATTAAAAATTCTTTAATTGGAGTTGAATTGGTTTTTTGGTAAAAAAAAGGAATTTTTTATATTCTTATTAAACTATCAAAATATGATCTAGCAGTAAAGAATTGTTATCAATGTAAAAAAAAAAGGCTTCTGAGTATGTTAAAATCATGGATGACACAAAGTATTTGCATTCCTGCAAATTTCGTTCAAAGCTACAGCGAGTTTATCTCAATTTCCGAAGTACTACAACTAGTTTAATTGAAACTTCCCAGAATCAACATTAACATTCAAGAAGATCTTTTTCCAAAGGTTCCCAAATCTTTTTAGAAAATTATCAGAAATCACCCTTGATTATCCCTAATCCAAAAGGGTTCAATCGATTCTTAACAGAAACGCATTTCCCAAATTATTTCTGTTGAAAAACTCAAGTTTCATTCCCATGAATCTCTTGAGTTGAAAAATTAAAAGAATCAATCAAATAAGAAAACACAACAATAACGAAGAACTTTAAGAAATATTCATCCACTCATTCAATCATACCCAGAAAAGAAAAGATCTAGAAACCCATTATCAGAAATACTACAATATCCGAAAAATAAAGAACAAACATTACCAAGTTCAGAAAGAAACCGGTTCTTCAAACATCAAGAACACTAAACTAGATCTACTGTGAACAACTTACAGAAACGCAGGAACCGACCGCTTCGCATGCAGATCCGTGATCCTCTCCCTTGAAGACGCGTTGTCAAGGCACTCCAAGATCAAGGATGTGGACGAACGATACTCGCGAACAAGAACCCACACAAACAGAAAACCCAGAAGTGTTTTCTCAAGAACAGAAAGTAAAACGAACGAAAGAAAGAAACTCAGAGAAACTTTTTCTATTTTTCTAAATCTTTTTCTAATATCTAATGTGTATTATCTCTCTCTGATATATCCTTTTTCTTTTCTTCAAAAACATCAGCAAAGTCTCCTTTCATCACAGCCATCCATTTCTTTTTAATCCATCGGTCCAGATTTGCTCCCTCCTTTTTCATGTGATCTGAAGATAAAAAATAAATAAAATAGGTAAGTAACAAGCCAAATATTATCATTTTACTTCTTACCTTTATTTTTTACATGGGTCTTTACTTAACTCAATTGGGCTTAATTTACCTGCAAAAACACTAATTATCAACCCAAAGACACTTAAATAACATAAAATAATATAATATAAATATATATATAAATATGTGCTAACAGTTGACGAGCTTCCTGATCTGGTTGGTTTGAACGAAGATGAGGCGTTTGTTGCCTCCGTGTGTAACAGCCCGTTATGTACTGGTATTGTTAACATTAATTATGATATTAAGCGCAGTTACAATCACAACAATTCATTTATAAAAATGCGAATAAACTTTTTCCGATTATTACGCGAACAGTTAAAACATAAAAAGCGTAATAATTAAAAGCTGTGATCGTAACTGAAAATACTAGTGGAAGACTTACTTAAACTATTTATACCATTTACTTTACTACATATAAGACACTAAGGGGTTCCCATAAACCCACTTAGCCAATTCCTCACTTTTACATTTTTACCAACTTAACAAGATTCACTAATTACTTTTCTACGAACACAAAACAAAAATCCAAACCTAGACTTCAGGTTATTCTTTTTCCTTATTTAATTAACTTTCTAACAAGCAATCACACACTCGATTCCGAGCTCGTTAGCTCCGGTTATCGCCGTTTGAAGTTGGACAAACAACATTGTCCACCAACTCCAACACAGCTCAAAACCTCCAATACTCACCGAATATTCTGCACCTAAATACAAGACCACTGCCTCTCAAACTTTTATACCATAAACTAGACACCTCAATATTCGATTTGATATATCGTATGCTTAATTTGACAAAGTAACGAAGCGGGAATTAATTTCCCAAAATAGACCCAGATCTGAACCCTTGTACAGGCCAGAACAGGGCAGTTTGTGCAATCAGCCACCACAGGCTGCGCACAACACCAAGAACTCTAAGATTCTGAAAAACCGTAGGGGACATCTTAAGCTTCAAAATGGCGTATGGCACGTCCCAATCGGACCACTATGGAGAGAGATATGCTCTCCCGAAGTTCACCAAAAAACTGCCAATTCTACAGAAATTTCGCCAGAGTTTCCTTTGTATTTCCTAAAATCCCCAAATTTGCATAAGCTGTTTAACACTACAATTGTACCTGAAATCCAGCAATAATCCAATGGGTGGCACACACAAGGACCAACAACGCCTTGGGGCTCTTACAACCCAATCCAGTTTATACTTAATACATAAACAGTTCACTTTGAATCCTTAAATCATTTCAATCACAAAAGTCCACTTACATGCAATTTCTCAACATAACATAAACCATAAATCTAATATCATTATGCCACTATACTTCTCAATTACATATCACATATTACAATTCATGCCTTTCACTTACATCTTTCAACATAAACTTAGAATGATAAATATGATACACTTAAGCAAAATATACATGATCATGGATAATTAATGACAACACTTCATCATCTTCCTATGGGCCTCTTGCCCGCCACTCCTGTGCCACTGCTACCTCCTGAAATAAATGCCCCGAGACGGGATGTGTAACATCCCGGGCGCTGACGAGGGCGGGGAGTGATCGCGGGTGCGCAAGGGCACGGACAAGGAGCGGCTCCTGGCAGGCTTCCAGTGACGGGGGTACATGAATGAATCGAATAACACCGGAAAGAGAGGGATTCCAGAGACTGTGCTGGTATGGGACAGTACAGTTGGGAATGGCTTATAAGAATTAATTGGTACTACCTATACTAACAAGATGCATCTACTTTTCGGTAGCCCGGATCGGAAGAACTCCACAGTTAAGCGTGCTTGACTTGGAGCAATTCTGGGATGGGTGACCTCGTGGGAAGTTTTCCGGGGAAGTGTGCGAGTGAGGACAAAGCACGCTGAAAAGTCTCGTGTTAGTGTGTGGGGACAGTCGTTAATCCTTGCAAGTTGTCAGGTGTTACAAGTGGTATCAGAGCAGGGCCTCTCATCCTGTATGGTGTGGTTCGAGGACGAACCAGGCGGAAGCTGTGGGCATGTAACATCCCGGGCGCTGACGAGGGCGGGGAGTGATCGCCGGTGCGCAAGGGCACGGACAAGGAGCGGCTCCTGGCAGGCTTCCAGCGACGGGGGTACATGAATGAATCGAATAACACCGGAAAGAGAGGGATTCCAGAGACTGTGCCGGTATGGGACAGTACAGTTGGGAATGGCTTATAAGAATTAATTGGTACTACCTATACTAACAAGATGCATCTACTTTTCGGTAGCCCGGATCGGAAGAACTCCACAGTTAAGCGTGCTTGACTTGGAGCAATTCTGGGATGGGTGACCTCCTGGGAAGTTTTCTCGGGAAGTGTGCGAGTGAGGACAAAGCACGCTGAAAAGTCTCGTGTTAGTGTGTGGGAACAGTCGTTAATCCTTGCAAGTTGTCAGGCGTTACAGGATGAGATATACGAATATATCTCAGTAACCCAGAGGTTCCGGAGAAAACTCCGCCCAATGATTCACTTCGATGTATATCAATAATATAAAACAACATCACTGTAATAAAACGGGATAAAGCCAGGGATTTAGAGAAAGGGGGTATCATCAGAAAACAACTAAGACATGCAGGAATGGTAGCTACCAATACCACGCCATGTCCTCGGCTATACGCCTATGGGTACTACCTCTGGCGTGTTCATAGAACAACCCACCAAGGTACCCCTTCCAACCATATACACCCGAGACTACCTAGTGTGCTCATATCCGGATAACACACCAAGACCCGGGGTCAACTGGAACTCCCTCTCGGAGACCTACCCAGTGGCAGTCCGAAAACTTGCCTGAAGGCTAAAATATCTACTGGCCAGAGATCTGGTACATAAGTACCCACTGTGATAATGCATATGCATGCTCATGCTGTTCTACACTACTCATACACACTTTCTACCGTTGCCATCAACTAGCAAGGTGGAACACAAAAGGGGAACAAGCCCCAGTACCAAGAGGTTACCTTATACTTTTCCACTGAGTTCCGCAGAAACTCCACTCACACCTTGATACACAAGGAATGCCTACATAGAGGTCAATTCCACACACTTAGAACTTTAAACCACACATGAATTTCACAATAACATGTGTAAATCAAATCACTTAACTCAGTCCACTTGGTCCAGGACCAAGGGCAATCCATTGTTTCACTGTTCCGGTTTTAAATCCACGTATGGCAACCTATACAACCATGTATAGCCGTCAGTTTCAGTCAAAATACGTCAAAACGCGAAAACGTCAAATTCTCACCTCACCACCATGGAGGGTTCGGCCAACTTAGTGTATTTTTAGGTTTTATTTTT
This sequence comes from Gastrolobium villosum, assembly GCA_032173675.1. Classification (NCBI taxonomy): domain Eukaryota; kingdom Viridiplantae; phylum Streptophyta; class Magnoliopsida; order Fabales; family Fabaceae; genus Gastrolobium; species Gastrolobium villosum. Next base: position 81,755 of record JAVKPL010014722.1, on the reverse strand, counting down.
CTAAATTTTATTTCTCATTTTATTACACTCACTTAGGTTTCCCAAAGGCTAGTTCAATCGATGTTTTTCTGTTTTACGATTTTCACGCAACGTTTTGCGAAATATTTCACTTTAGGCACATTAGGCCAATTTTACCACTTATGGTTTTTGCATTGATCTTTCCATATGCCAATTACCACACAACCCTTCTAATGACTTTTTCAACACACAACACATCACTAAAATTTTCCAAAACATCATCTCTTCACATTTGCCTCCTTGGCCGAATTCTATACATAGCCCAACCAAGGATTTTTCACTCAATTCCTATGATCCACACCTCACATAATCACTTCATATCATCATATAATCACACTACAATTCACCATACAACACATCAACACAATTCAAAAATCCATTTCATGGCTTCAAATTTTCCTAAGTTAAAATTCATCATTTTTCGCTTAAAATTTTCATTGCATTTCTAGCATTAATACATCATTCTAAGACATTATCATCTAATAGAAATTTTCCATTTGAGCTCTCTAACACAACATATTACAAAATCCCTCTTTAGGGTCAAGAATCAAAACTCAAAATTCAACCAATGAAATGTTGAAATAACTCACCCAATTGCACGGTATATGGCTCCACCTAAGTATACTCCACCATTGGAGCATTTGAAATCAACATGATCACCCTTTTTTCCTTGCAAACCGCGGCCTTGATGGGTATTGATCTCCTCACACACTCACTTTCTACCAATGGGTTTAGGAGGTGTTTTCTATCAAGATTCAACACAAACTTTGTTGAATTTGGTTAAGTATTGCTTAGTTTGAAGGAGAAGAAAATTTTGAAGGGAGGAGGGAGAGAAAGGGGTTCAGCGCGCGAATGGGGAAGAGAAAGAGGAAGGTAAGTGGTGATGAATAGTGGTTTTGGTACTTTAAGTGGTTTTAAGTGGGAACGAGTCCCATGCGATTTAAAACTCATCCGAGTTTCCCTCCGATCTCACTAAACGTCCACAAATTTAAAACCTATTTAGAAATTCTAATTTTTAATATTAACTAAACTCCTTTAATTATACTCACTCAGATAAATCCGGAGCTTTCCGGTTGTTCGGAGAAAACACTACTTTAAGCTACAGCGCGCGCCGTTGGCATGCTTCCACAAATTGACTTAAATTCCTTAAATATTATCAGAAATCATATTTCCTATTTCTATGGACCATTTAAAATTCATATTTGAAACCTAGAGCTCAAAATTCCACTGGCACATTTTACGGTGCAATCTTACTGCGGTATTTTTACCTGCGAAAAATACTATTCACTGATTTTTCTGAAACTTGCCTATCCACTCAATTTTTCGTTCTGAATCCATTTTCAGTCTTATTTTTATCATCTGAGATCTTCTACTCAATTTTTATCTTCCTAGGGTTGCGTGTTGGCTAATTACTGTTTTGCCATTTCTTTGTATTTTGGCCTAATCTTTGGGATTTTCACTAATCCATCACTTAATTACTCACTTAATACTTTAATTACTTAATTTAGAATTGCGAGGTGTTATACCGTGCTGGCCGTCCTCATGCTCGAACACGATTCTCGGAACGTGACCGGTCTTTCGCTCCTTCGCCGAGATGTTCTTCCCCGAAATGCTACTGGGGATCGCAAGGATTCACTACAAGAAATATGATTATTTGTGACAAAAATTTAGTGATGAATATACAATTGGTCACTAATAATATATTATCTGTGACCAAATTTTATTTTGTCACTATAATTATTTTTAATTATGACAAAATGATAAATTGTCACTATAATTTCATTAATAGTGATAAATATATATTTATCACAAATAATTCGTCACTAATAATATATTATTCGTGGCCAAATTTTATTTTGTCACTATAATTTTTTTAATTGTGACAAAATGATAATTTGTAACTAGAATTTCATTAATAGTGACAAATATATATTTATAACAAATAATTCGTCACTAATAAAAATTATTAATTAAAACACTATTTTCACATAATCATATCCTCATTGATATAAAATTTTAAAGATGCAAAAAAAAAAGTAATAGTGACAAAATTGTAAGTTATCATTAATTTTATATCATAATATTGACAATTATAAAACTTATCAATCATTTTTTGTTATTAACTCACAAAGAATACTTCAGTAATGATTTGAAACATTTATGTCTAAAATTATTAGACACAAATATTTAATATCAATATATTGATAATGGTGAGAATCTTCTCACTACTATTATAAAAAAAAGTATTAGGGACAAAAATTAATCTTTGTCATTAATATTATATTATACTATATGAAAACTTCTTATTCCCTTGTACATGAAATTATTTCCTAATTATGTATAGAGGAATTCAGTCTCTACTTTGAAATATTTTAGCTCATCCCTATTGAAGCACGTGATTTATCTTCTTTTACTGAAACAACGATATTATCTATGCAAATGCTTTGAGTGCATATATAACAATACTTTTATAGTTTATAATCTTTCTTAAAAATTGGAATTGATAAATCGGACTTGATAAAATCAGAATTGATGTATCTTAATTATTGTTTATTAGACAATAATAAGGAATATATATATATATATATATATATATTGAAGATTTTGGTAGTAAAAATATCTCTCTTCAAAAAATATATTTATATTTTGAAACAACAAATATATCTATTGATAAAACAACCATATTATATGTTATCAAAAAAAAACAACAACCATATTATGATTGAATATATCTAGATAACAATAATACTAAAAAATGAAAACCTTAAAGAAAAAATAAAACGTTTAATATATTTAAAAGGTAAAAAAATTAATTTTTGTTTCCATACTTTTTAATTTTTATTTTGTTAACAATTAATAGAGAAATCCTTAACAAAACCAAAAAATTATACTAAAAACTAGAGATATAATGATAGTCTATAGATATTTTGTCTGTAACACATATGCTCCCTCACACATCCCAATACCAATTTTAAAAAGTTCTCACTTATAAAATAAAAATAAAAATCTCCTAATTGTTTCAAATTGCTAATTTCACGCCACGAAATACTAACCAATAGTTATGGCTATGGCACGTTCTACGAAAACAATATTCAAGTGAAAACAAATTCAAGTAAGTGATGCACGTTTCACAATTCAACTAACAGTGAATCATTTAAATTTAAAAAAATAATAGTGATTGAAACGTAAAACACGGAAATCAAGTTACGTGAATATCTTGTGATTTCACCATAGTAACTTCAACTACATATCAGAATAGTAAATCCACTATCACTTCTAGCATATTCAACAAAAAACAAAGGACATCAATTCTCAAAAAACTTCGTGAGCGTGTCTTTTGGTTGGGTTCTTAAACAAGATATCAAAAAGAGAGCAAGCTTTTTGGTTGGAGATTTGAAATAATCTTTGTTAGAGATTTTAAATAGTCTTTGCTGAATTAAAGGTAAGTTTTTTCACACCTTCTTTGCCTTTAATGGTGTAAGTTTTTTTCACTTTAAAAAATCTGAAATATAATATATGGTTTTGCCTCTTCTTTTTCTAGAACCTGGTAAAGAACGACAAGGTTTACTTAGTTCAACTCTTGTTTTACTTTTACTTTTTATTTATTTTTTTTTAATTTTTTTGACCAATAGTTCACCTCTCCTATCACCTGTATGTTCCTTTCTCTTGTCCGATGGGAGTATGAATGTCGTGATATTCTTTTTTATCTTCAAATTGCAAAAGAAAAAAAATTTGAGTTTGTTATTATTTTTGAAATATTCTTTATATTTATTAAATGATTTAATTTTATTTGGATTTTTGTGTTTAATTTTTGTAATTGGTAGATGGTGAAATCACTGAGACTGGATTCTAAAAATAGATCAACGTTTATCCCCTCTTCTTGAAAAAGAAGTAAGTGACTCCCAACCTAATGATGCTTGTATTGCCTCCAAAACTATCCATGAAGAGCAAGTTGAAGTTGATAAAGGTAGTCTTGCAATATATTTTTCTATTAAAAAATCTATAATATTATTAATGGAGTTGCTAAAGTTCTAATTTTTTATTTTATTTTAGGTGAGCATATTGGGAGGATTATCATTCAATGGATTGTTTAGTTCCTAATAACAAGGTAAGTTTTTTTTGTTATTAGAATTCGATTTTATTATTATCTCTACTTTAACATGTTATTGTTAGATTACATTTAAAAAGAATTATTGGTTATTTTTTATTATGATTAATATTTTTTCTTTTTTGTATTTGCAGGACCAAGATCCTTCAAGTTACGATTGTTTTAATATCATTTTAGGCATTTAGTTTTTTTTTTTTTTTTTTTTAAGAATTCTTCAGTGTTTGTTGTCACTGATTTATAGGTATTTAAATTTGGGAGCTTTGTTGAATATTTTTGTTGTTGTTGTAAGTAAATATATGTAATGGATAATTTATTTTTAAATATTATATTTGAATTATTTGAAGGTTTATTTTTCTAAATAACAATTGTTATTATTTCTGTCTACAACTACTATTTTAGTCACAATTCCAAATAAATTTGAATAATAAGAATTATAAATCATTTTAAGAAATTTATAACAGTGACCAAAAATTTCGTCACTATTTCTAAAATAATAGTGACAAATAATTTGTCATTATAGTTATTATTATAATGTGACAATTAAATCATCACTAATGTTGTAAATATTTGTGACAAATTATTTGCGTCATTATTATTTACAAATATTCGTGACATAATTTTTTATCACAATAAATACCTTTTATAGTGTCATCAAAAAATATCGTCACTAATTTAACAGTGACATTAGCATTAGTAACGAAAGTTGACGAAATAAAATATCGTCACAAAAATGTTCTTGTGACGATTTTTATATTCTTCGGTGACGATTTTTGTCATCACAAAAAGTGTAATTTTTTGTAGTGATTGTCTCGTCGTACTTCGGGTCAGGAATCGGAAAGCCTTCCAGGTACTTCAAGGGTGCTGGCTCCGGCTCCAGCTTCGGGGAGTGGAGGACTGCAGCTGCGGAGGAATGTGGGAAGTGGCGGTGGTGCACGGAGGAGGCTTTGGTGAATATACGGCGGTGAAGAAGCAACATGGTTTGGGTTTTGGAAGTGAAGAGCTAAGAGGGGTTTTGGGTTGGGAACAAATGAATAATGAATTGGGTATTAGGAAGAAAGGGTTAACACATACTATATATTTAGGACAAAATTAGGCGTTCACACATACTATATAAAATGTCAATTTAACCTAAAAACTTAAGTATTATGTGATACCCACATTGTTGTTTTTATAATTTCTAAGTAACATGCATAAACCTGAAACCAAAGAATTATTGAGAAAGTTTATTCTTCTTTGAGATTTTTTTGTAGGAATCAATAAATTCTGATTCTCATTCTCTGATCCTTGTTTTTGTTGATTCTTCTTTGATATTTTTTGATTTCGAGATTCAAATCAACAACGATGGTGAATACTCATCGCATTGCTGGTGTGAATCAAGAACCATTTCCTGGTGGCCACGTTGAAACACTAGATAAGCACTCGATTTACTTTGTTTGAGCTTTCTGCTCAACCTTAACCTCTTCCATCATTAGGCCTTATTGGTTTAGCAACCAAGGAACTTTTCAAGAATTTAGGAAGGAGAATTAAAACCTTCGCCAGATGATCACAAATGTCACCAACCTAGAGGCACAACTAGTGGTTCAACGTGTGGAAGGACAAACTGGGCGTTGGAGTGCTCCAACCTCTAGTCCAGATTGCCACGCTCCCTACGAGGAACTTGGTACTTCATCAATTCCTATTTCAAAAAATGCACGATTTTCAAAAAAAAGTTGTTAACAACTTAAAAAAAAAGTTCCTCCTAAGAACATTTGGCTTTTAGCTTTTTTTCTTCATTGTAAAAAGAGCTCTTTTGTTATAAAAGTTTTTATAAAAGCTATTTGACCTAACTTGTACTTATAAAGAGGAAAAAAACTAAAAAAATACATCCCAAAACAGGCACTAAAGTCTTCTTGTTGATACTAATACATCATGGGCAATATTTAGTGTATGCTTTCCTTTTTTTTTTCTTTTTTTCTTTTAAATTAGGCAAATATAATTTTATAAAGTTTTTATTATAATAAGAATTAGTTTTATAACGAATAAGAAAAATTAAAAGCTCTCGGAAAAACCTTGTTTTTAAGATTTATGTTAGAATTTTGGAACCTTCATTTTATTTTTTAGTTTTATTTTTATTTTATTTATTTTTTACCTTAACGATAAATCATTTTATATTCTTTATTCAAAATCTTAAGAACATCATGAAAAGTTTCTACAATTAGTAAATGATTTTAGACTTTTTTAAAAAAAAAATTGTAACTTTAATTTAAAAATAATTTATAACTTGACAAATGTAACAGCCCGTGTTAACCCGGATTGTTAACATACTATCGTATTAAGCCACGCTTAATTAAAATGCGGAATAACTTTTTCTTTAGTTCAATTATGACGTCATTATCCTTAGCCAACTTGATTACTTAATCAATTTCATAAAATACTGCCTGTATGTAAATTGCAAGACAACTAACTGAATACCTCGTACATAAATATAGTGTGAGTATCTAAAACCACAGGACTACAACATGCAGCCTGGGTCAAAATCCTGATACTTTAGTTACAACATAACTAGAAAGACGATAACACAATCATGTGGCATGGACAAACCCCATGCTCACCAAATAAGGCAACAATGCCCAATAACAGTCTCAACATAATAATATGAATAAAGCGGGAAAACATAACAGCAGTCAGCATATCATCATATCAACTAAGCTCGGGCCTCCTGCCGCCTGAGCCCTCAACATTACCTGATCCTGAAATAAGCGTCCCCAACGTGGGGTGAGATCTCTAACAAGAAATCTCAGTAAGACAAGGGGTCCTCAAGGAGTTTCCACCCCAAGCTCACTTACATGTGTAATATAAGTTCAAAAACAGTATTTACAATATAAGTTCCAAAACTATGCGATGCAGCAATTAATCATGCCATGTGTGTATATCAAATCTACTGGCCAGAGAAATGTAGGAATACGTCTATGCCTACATGAGTACATGGATACTACCTGCACCTCACCCACAGCTTCACCATCTTGTATGTACTACATACTCAGGCTTACCGTCTAGGTGGACACCACATGCATCTCATAAAAGCTCATTGCATATAAATAGCTCAACAGCATTTCCAAAACAATAAAGCATGTAACACAGCATGCATAAACCCATCCCCATGGGACATGGTGGAACAACAAAGTGGCTAAACCGAGGACACGAAAGCTTACCTTGCAAGCAATCAATCCAAGCCAAGAGTCCAACCACTCACAAGTCCACAAACAGCAGTATCACAATCTGATATGGACCAATAATACATCAATATTTATGCACAACAAGCATACAACTTAAAGACTACGCCTTTCCTTTACGTTTTACGTCTTAAGGCTTCCCACAAAGCCATAAGCCCTTAATCATATGATTCTGACTTAGTTCATTAATTACAGAAGTTCAACTTCCTTAAACTAGGGTCCACACACACTCAATAGCTTACTGTTCATACAGTACAGCTACTGTCTGCGCAAACCCAGGATATCCGGATATCAGAAGGGACATATCCGGATATGCCATATCCAGATATCACACTGGACATATCCAGATATGCCATATCCGGATATCCAGATCCCATATCCGGATATCCATATCCGGATACCATATCCGGATACTGATATCCGGATATCTGTTCGACAAATATCCGGATATCTCACGACAGAATGCAGTTTCTGCATTTTGTTAAAATATCCATCCAAGGTTCCATTTTTAATACTTCAGAACGTTAAAGCATGCATTTTTATACCCACTTAGGTTAATCTTTCAGTTGGTTACTTACTAAACCCAAATACATGCAAAGATGACACCTTTAACCCATCAAAACACATGATCAAGTGAAGGAAACTCACCAAAGGTTCAAAACAGAGGCAAAGGCTGCTCTTGGAGCTCACCACCAACTCCAAAGGTTCAGACTTCAAGGGTGCACGAAAATGTCACACAAGTAAGGACCTTTCTTCACAAAGAAAGCTCCTTGAAGCCTCACAAACCAAGAACCACACCTCACAACCACCAACCCAGCAAAATAACCTTCACAACCCACTCAAACAGAACCCCACCACTCAGGAAAGGCACCCTAAACACTCTCCAAGGCTCACACTCAAGTGTTTGCTTGATCAAGAAGAGAAACAATGATCAAAGGAGGTGACTTTGGTGAGAAAGGAGGAAGAAATGAAGAACAAGGAGGGGCCGGTCACAAGGCTGCAGAAAACTCACGTAGGAATTGTGTATGGCCTAGGGTTTAGTGCCATAATGTGTCTATTTATAGGCACAAGGCCACATACGCGCAGTATTAGCCTTAATAGCAAAGTAAAAGATATTGATCCCAAACTTTGGAATCTAGACCTACGCATTTTTCTAAGATTTTTCATATTTTTATTTTATTTTTCGGAGCACCTTTCCGGTTCGCGCTTTTCCATAGCCAGTATCAGTTCTGGCATCAGATTACGTTATTTTGACCTGAAACTTGTTTTACAAGTCCTACATAATATTCTAGTAATTATCATGCATTCGTTACAATTTTCCGGGATACTTTTCCGGTACGCATTTATACCGAGTAGCAGAACCGGTATCTGCGCTTTTCTTCCGAAAAGCGACTTTCAGCATTTTTGCTCACTCAGTATAATTATCTAAGCCCATTAATAATTATTAGGGTCAATTATGGAATTATATTCTAATTATCATAATTAATTTACTAATTACCTTAATTAGCGGTGCGGGTTCTTACAACAAATGTGTCACACAGATTCAAAATATATTATTAAGTAATAGTTTTTATCGATTTTGGGATTTCTAAGGATCTGGGCCTTGACTGATATCATTTGCATCATATTCAATATACAAATATAATACCATCAACAACATTTGCAACACATCCAATATAAAACATAGGAAAAATAAATCTTGCATGAGATTTCAAATCTCATGTCATAGATACATCAAGTGCGGGACCCACCTATTAAAAAAAAACAAAAAATAAAATAATGAATGACATATCTTTTTATGGTGAGTGTAGGAAGGGTTTTTTTTCTCATGCAACATGAAAAAAACAAACCCCATAAAACATATAATATTGTTTCGCTCGTATCATTAGCTCAATTATTCTAAGGGTTTTCATTTCCTCCTTTAACATAACACAACAAACTTTCCTACACATACAACATTTTGTGGGACCCACACATTTTAAAACAAGAAAAAAAAAGAAAAAATATGGCACGCAAAATGAATCTCTATAACATTACACAATCACTTTTCCTACAACATAATAAACATAAAACCCTTATTCTAATTGGGGTTATATTGTTAGCCCATCATTGGATGCGCTTTTGTTTGGACTCTCCTTTTTGTGCTAACAAATAACATCGGTTATAAAATGTATAAGGGACTCGAAATACTTTTAATCCATATTAAATAAGAGGAGAGATATTTTAACTACCAAAATTTTCCACTAGCAACTTACTACCTATCTAATCACCATTTGATTAACGTTTTCTCTCTCTTCAAATTTTTTTTGACATTCTCTCTCTTTGATCCAATGGTGATGTGATGGGTAGTAAATTAGTAGTGAGAGTTTTTGGTAGTTAGAATATCCTTACTCATTAAATAAATTCATCACACCTAAATAATTTTTAACTTAGGGTCGTTTGGTATAAGAGAATTTTTTCTTATCCGAGAATCTCGATTTTCAAAATTATGATTTTTACATTCAATTTATGATAATATCTGAAAATTTAAAATTTAGAAAAATTTAGTTTTCCGAAAATCCTAAATAACACCGCGTACCAAATAGCCCTTCATCTTATATTATGTTTCTAATATGCTTCTTTACGTAAGGAGTCCTATAGACTTAAAAAAGCATGAACAATGTAAATAATCATGAAAGCTTGGTCATTTATACTTTATTTCGAAAAAATATGTGTCCTTTAAAATGACGCAAGTTGTGTCATTTCCGAAGGCGGAACCAGTGGATGATGGTGGGCCTCCACCGCCCTCCCCTAAAATTTGAGAAGAAGAAAAAATGTCGGTTTGAATTTTTCGCATTCTTCTCTTAAAGCACAAGGACAAGAAGAAAAAGAAACAAAAGAGAAGAATAAACAAATTTGGAGATTGAAATCGACGAAAACTTTGGATTTTTTTGTTGGGTTTTCGAAGAGTGTTGTTTCCCCTAATGGGAAATTGCTTCAGAGTTCATTCCATGGTTGAGGACTCTGTGAGCTCTCACCCCACTTTTGTAGGTACGTCATTCACCAATAATAATAACTGAAACCCTTCTTTATCTCCCTCCCCCTCTTTCTCTCTTGCTATATGTTATGGATATGGAGGTCATATCCTAACTGCCTGCCATAAGATCTCACTAAGAGATTCTCAAGCATCTCAACAGCTTGGAACAGTCACAGATATAGGGCGCAAAAGGCGGATGAGATCTCAACAAGAGGGCAGTTATGCCCGACTAAATGGGGAGTTCAGAGGGCCTAAACCTAGGAAGGTAATCCTATAAATAAGAACTCAAAGACCCCAGGTACTGACTTCGAATCATTAGCTAATATCACCCACATTGTGCACACACCACTCCTTGATTGTAAAACTTATTGCTTGTGCGCAGTGATTAGGACCTCGGCTTTAAGCCCAGTATTCAATTAATATACACTCTCTCTGAGCGCATACCATACGGTATAGCAATACGGTATAGCAACTTGGTAAAATTCGACTCCCATACCACGATGACGAACACTCGTTCCACGTCTAGCAACGCTCAAACATCGTCGCACCAGTCTGCAATGGAGCAGATCCAGGCCACTGCCACACCCGTGTTGGTGGACGTTCAGGTCGAAGGGGTCGGACTACAGGGGCCGACTCCTAGACCCCTAATTGGGACCACAACGGCTGCAACCCGCCCACCTACACTCAATGAGCCACCAAATGTCACCACGATGGCCATGGGTGCAATCCTTCAACGGATGCAGGAGATGGAGAACAGATTCCTAACTCAGCAACGATTAGATGCTGAGAGGATGGCTACACTTGAAACCGAATTGAGAAATCGGAACCCCCATAGCCGACCTGCAGGAGCTGAATAGGTCCAGAATGGAGGTGACTTGCATCAAAACGCTGAAGGCCGACCTGGAGGGAATGGTAATGCCGGCAATGGCGGGCCACAACGCCATGTCGCGGCTGCAGCCGACGGAAATGCACAGGACAATCTTAACCATCACCTCGGCAACCAACAAGAAGTTGGAGGCCAGAACAACTTCCATGATGAAAATTACCTAAATGACGAGGAGGCTAATGATAGCCCATTCACAGAAAGGCTCATGAACTTGGCCATTCCGCCAAGATTCAAAAGCACTAGAATACCCCCGTACGATGGAAGTCAGGACCCAAAAGCCCACTTGGAGGCTTTCAAGACAGAAATGTTGTTCAACGGGATCACTGGACCCATTAAGGCCAGAATCTTTGCAACGACATTGACAGGACAAGCAATGACATGGATAGCCAGGCTTCCCATGAATTCGATCGACTCGTTCGAGGACTTGGCCCGGACTTTTCAACTAAACTTTGCAACAAGCAAGGCGCATCCAATGCCGGCATACGCTCTAGGAAGAATTCGCCAGAAGGAGAATGAATCGTTGAGAAAATACCTCGACCGATTCAAGGATGCCGCTTTCAAGGTCCGAGGCCTAACAGAAGCAGTGCACCTCCACTTAATCATTTTGGGACTATATGGTGACTCTCCTCTTTCGAGATCAATTAACAAAAACCCGGTTAATGATCATGAAGAATTCCGACGAAGGTCGGACAAATATATTGACGTAGAAGACATGCAAAAGGTTTATGTCGAATCTCGAGGACGAAATCCGTCACGAAGGAGTCCGAGTAAGAAAAGTGGTAGAGATCGGGATCAGAAGGGACCCAAAAGAGGAAAGGATGCTCGTGAGAAGAGGGCGGAAGATCGTTCCCCAAGGAGAAAATTTGAAGATTACACACATTTGAACACATCCAGATCCAGAATCTGGAAGGAGGTAGCTCAAACGGAAATGCGAAATGTCGAGAGACCTCGTCCTCTTAAAGCAAAGAGTGGGCTGGATAGAAGTAAATACTGTGCTTTCCACGATCAAAACGGACATCTTACAGATGATTGTTGGGACCTCCGAGATGCAATCGAAAAACACGTCAGAAAGGGGAAGTTGAAGCATTACATAATCCGAACCTAAGGGAAGAAAAATAACAAATGAAGACAAAAAAATCCGTAGCAGAAGTCGAAGTCCGAGAAGAGAAGATATAAAGCATCAAAGATAAGACCGCACTGCCAAGGGCAAAGAGGTCGACGATAGAGGTGAGACTTTTCCCGAAGCCGGATTTGAATGTAACGTGATTAGTGGAGCTATGGGTGGAGGAGGAGACTCAGCAAACGCTCGGAGAAAATACTTGAAGGAGGTCATGTCCGTCAGGGACCGACCGACCTTCAAAGCACATGACAACCATCCTGCCCCCCCTCTATTGTTCTTCACCCAAGAGAAACTGGTAAGGGTTGTACCAGGACACACTGATGGCTTAGTTATCACTGGAGTATTGGTCAACTGCCGGGTTAAGAGAGTTTTTATTGATCGCGGAAGCTCGGCGGATATAATTCTCTGGGATGCATTCCAGAGAATGAATTTGGACGAGAAGGATCTGAAACCATGTGTTACTGAGCTACTAGGGTTTAATGGAGCACCGTCCCCCCCCAAAGGGCTATATTGACCTGAAATTGACTCTAGGTACGAAGGATTCATTCCGTACTGGAAGGCTAAGTTTCGTTGTAGTGGATACTTCATCTTCCTACAATGTGATCATTGGCCGGCCTACGATTCACGACTGGGACATGCTGATATCCACTAAGCATCAATGCTTGAAGATGTCAGGACCAAATAATGAGGTCGTCACAATAAGAGGAGACCAAAAAGAATCAAAGGAATGCTATTATGAGACCTTACGAGTCCATCATGGCGATCCAGCATCTCCTCCTCGAATTAAAAATGGAGGAACGAAGGACCAGTCCTTGAGGGCAGCTGGAAGGGAGGTGAACTTGATCGAACTTGACATGAGGGAAGAGCTACAGGCGCCACGTCCTGAACCCGAAGGAGAGTTGGATGAAGTCGAGATCCGAGGGGATGGCGGAGGACACACAAGGTCGGAAAATCCCTGGGGGATGAGTTCAAAAACGAACTCGTTTCTTTCCTAAAAGAAAATTCTGACGTGTTTGCATGGAAGGCTTCGGAGATCCTAGGAATAGACCCAGCGTTTTGCTGCCATAAGCTTTCCATGTATCCAGGATCACGGCCAGTATCCCAAAAGAAAAGGAAGATAGGGGCGGACCGGCGACAAGCTCTAAGCGAGCACGTAGACGAGCTTCTAGAGGCCGGATTCATCAGGGAGATACAGTACACTACATGGCTGTCTAATGTGGTAATGGTTAAAAAACCAAGTGGAAAGTGGAGAATCTGCGTGGATTACACTGATTTAAAAAGGTCTGCCCGAAGGACTCGTACCCAATGCCCAACATTGACCAGCTAGTTGACAATTCGTCTGGATTCCAGCTACTTTCATTTATGGACGCGTACTCGGGGTACAATCAGATTCCTTTACACCCAGACGATCATGAAAAGACAGCCTTCATCTCAGAAAAAGGGAATTTTTGTTACAACATCATGCCTTTTGGCCTCAAGAATGCGGGGGGACTTATCAAAGGATGATGAACCGAGTCTTCCAGACACAAATTGGAAGAGATTTGGAAGTCTATATTGACGACATGATCGTTAAATCAGTAAGCATTTCAGCACACATCGCCGACCTCGGGGAGACCTTCGAGCAGTTAAGAGCTCACAAGATCAGGCTGAACCCAGCTAAATGTGCCTTTGGGGTACCAGCAGGAAAATTCCTGGGTTTCATGCTTACCAACCGAGGGATAGAAGTGAACCCTGACAAGTGCAGGGCCATACTCGAAATGAAGCAGCCGGAGAATAAGAGAGAGGTCCAACAGCTCACAGGTCGCCTTGCTGCCCTGACTAGATTTCTGCCCAAGTCAGCCGAGAAGGCCTTGCCTTTCTTCAAACTCCTCAAGAAGGAAGCGGATTTCGATTGGGGGGAAGAATGCAGGAAGGCATTTGAAAATATCAAGAGTTGCTTAGCCACCCCTCCTGTGCTGACAAAACCAGAGCCTGGAGAAACATTGATTTTGTACCTGTCTGTAGGAGAAGAGGCCATCAGCGCCGCTCTGGTCCGGGAAGCTGACAAATTACAGCAGCCGATATATTTTGTAGGACGGACATTGCAAGGACCAGAACTTCGCTATCAGAAGCTGGAAAAGGTTGCATTTACTTTGCTTACAACAGCAAGAAGACTCCGACCTTATTTCCAAAGTCACCGAGTTATAGTACGAACGAACCAACCCATCAGGCAAGTGCTTCACAAGCCGGACCTAGCGGGGAGAATGATCAACTGGGCCGTCAAACTTTCCGAATTCGACATAACGTACGAACCTCGGCAAGCAATTAAGTCACAAGCATTGGCCGATTTCATCCTGGAATTAACCCCGACCAATGAAAAAGAAAAGGTGAGTAAAGATCTCTGGACAGTGTATGTTGACGGATCCTCGAACTCTAAGGGCAGCGGAGCAGGGGTGATCGTTGAAAGCCCGAAAGGAGTATCCATTGAGCACTCACTTCACTTAGCGTTTCCGACCTCGAACAACCAAGCTGAATATGAGGCGTTCATTGCAGGGATTATGCAAGTGAAAGAGCACGGAGCGAAGAAAATAAAAATCATGAGTGATTCACAGGTGGTTACTTCCCAAGTCGAAGCCCCCTGATGATGAAGTACCTTAAAAAAGTTAAAGAGCTATTGGCCGAGTTCGACGAGGTTATGATCCAGTACATACCTCGAAACGAGAATAGTAGGGCCGACATCCTATCCAAACTTGCGAGCTCGAAGGGTCCAGACAACCATCGCACTGTGATTCAACAGAGCATCTTAGAGCCGACATGCATCATGATGATAACTGACGCGGAGGATTGGAGGAGGCCAATTGTGGCCTACCTGGAAAAAGGAATCGTGCCAGATGACACACAAGAGGCTAGAAAGCTCGTGAGGAACTCGGCCTATTTTACTATAGTTGAAGGGCAACTCTATAAAAAGGGTTTCTACACGCCCATGCTGAAGTGCTTGGGTAAGAATGAGGTCGAATACGTATTGGCTGAGATCCATGAGGGCATAAATGGGCATCACATGGGAGGAAAAGCTTTGGCCAAAAAGACACTAAGAGCAGGATATTACTGGCCGACTATGGGGGCAGACGCAAAGGAACATGTTAAAAGGTGCGAGCAATGTCAGAAGCATGCATTGATCATTCATGCATCCCCCGAAGAGTTGCAAGCTATCACGACACCATGGCCGTTCTTCAAATGGGGATGGATCTGTTGGGGCCTTTCACCGCGGCGGAAGGGTAACTCAAATGGTTGATAGTTGCTGTTGATTACTTCACCAAGTGGATCGAGGCTGAGCCCCTTACCAACATTACCTCAGCTAGGACACGGAGGCTCTTTGAAATAAACCTGATAAGACGATTTGGACTTTCTGCAGAGATCATCACCGATAACGGAACACAGTTTACTGATAAAAAGTTCCAAGAGTTAATGACTGATTTCAAGATCAAACACCGGTTCGCCTCAATTGAACATCCTCAGACTAATGGACAAGCCGAGTCGGCAAACAAGGTGATCATCAATGGGCTCAAGAAAAGGCTTAATGAGGCCAAAGGAAATTGGGTGCAACAACTACATCTCGTCTTGTGGGGTTACAGAACAAGTGTTCAATCTGCTACAGAAGAAACTCCTTTCAAGTTGACATATGGATGTGAAGCCAAGATTCCGGTTGAAATCGGTGAACCATCCTGGAGGAGGGTGCAGAGATTACAAGGAACGGAAGGCCAAAATTAGGAAGCACTCCTTGTAGAACTTGACTTATTGGATGAATGCAGGGAGAGTGCCAGATACAAGAACATTATGGCAAAGGGCCTAGTGAATTTCAGAGCGGCGATCTAGTCCTAAGAAGAGCAGACATCGGCAACAAAAATGCCAAAGATGGAAAGCTTGCTGCAAACTGGGAAGGCCCCTATAAGATCGGGGATAATCTTGGGAAGGGAGCCTACACCTTGGAAACATTAACCAAAAAGCCAGTAAAAAGGACTTGGAACGCTGATAAGCTGAAGGTCTACTATAGTTAGGCTAGAAGCTCAGTCAATAATTAGATTTACTTCTACGAAAATAAGACGAGTTCTTAAGCTCAGTCAATAGGTAGATTTATTTCGAAACAAATAAACGAGCTATGAAGTTCGGATTTGTAAAAAGATTTCATTTGAAATGCAAATAAATGAGCAGTTATTTAAATTTTGTTGTCAATGCATATTGATGTGCCTCTGGCAAGTGTGAATTTTCTGTGATAAAATTGACAAAAATTGAGTCATAAGAGAGCAATTTAAATATATATTTGTTAATTATGTTGATTCTTTGTATGTCAATAATATTCACCTTTTAGTTGTATTTTTACAGGAAAAATAAATGAAGAATTATAAAAAGCCTGTTAATGCAATTCTACACGGGTGCATCACACTACAAGTCCCAGAAGCATGGCGCGGACTGGCACCACACTGGCGCAAACCCGCGCCAGTTTACGAACTTTGCAGCGAAGGCACCAAAGTGGCGCCACCTAGCGCCATAACACAGAACCTTGGCGCTGTCTAGCGCACAAGTAGCACCAAAATGGCGCAAGCTAGCGCCAAAGTCAAGAAGAAACATGGCGCCACTTTGCGCCAAAAATTGCACTAAAATGGCGCCATCTTGCGCCAAGGAACAAGAAAGAATGGCTCAAAGTGGTGCCCCAAGAGTAACATCATGGCGCCATCCAACGCCAGTTCACGATTTTGGGCAGAAGCTTGGCGCTGACTTGCGCCAACCCGGCGCCAACTGGCGCCGATTTGCGGAATGGATGCTCTGTGTTTTCTGAAGGGTATTTTTGGAAAAACAAGAGCATGTTATAAAAGGACCTTTTATGCGATTAGGTCAGACATTCAGACACAATTCAGAAAAGACACATTTTTGGAGAAGCAGATCTAGACACTGGAGACCGGAGGAGAAGGGCACTGGAGGCATTCTTAGTTCTTCATCTCTTTTCTAGTATTTCTTTATCTTCCATTTAATTTATGTTGAAGTTTAGATCAGTGATCATGATGTTGATCGGCTAGATCCTTTTTATTGTAGTCAGGGTCACGATCCATATGTGAACCCTTGACACGAAGGATTGATGTGGTTTTTAATTTATATAATTATCTTTATCTTTACTCTGTGCGAATTTTATATTCCCTTTGTTAGAGTGGATCAATCTGACAGTTGGGGATATTATGAGGATCAAAACCCTAGATAGGAATATTGGGGTTTTGATCTCGAAAGGGGGTAAGATAACAATCTGTATGTGTGCTAGGAATAGGCGTTTATACGATTGCAGATGCTTAAATTATCGCGCCCATTGCTTGATCCCATGAGAAACATTGCAAGGAATTGGGGTTTCTTATGGGATTAAAGGGTTAACCCTGCAAGGAATTGAGGGTTAACTATTAAATCTTTTTAGATGATAATTTATCTGAGTGATTATATAAATAATTATTGTAAATCAATCCGGAGTAAAAGCGGGGATCATTTGGTGAATGAACCCTGGCTACAATGCTTTTCTCATAATCTTTACAAAACAATTTTCAATTTTATTGTTTTATTTATCAACACAAAAATACAAAAACAAGTCATTTTATTTTCATAATTCAATTTTACTCAAATTGACAATATTTGTCAAAACCCTCTTTGAAATCTTCCATTCTTAAAGGAAAAGTTTAATTGATATTAGATCCTAATCCCTGTGGAGACGAACTTTATTTATCACTTTATTACTTGTGCGATCGGTATACTTGCCGGAGAGCATCAAGTTTTTGGCGCCATTGCCGGGGATGGGTTTATCTTATATCATATATTCTTGATCTTTAGGATTGGATTTGTGAATATTTGTGAATATTTTTATTTTCTTTATTTATTTTAATTTTTATTTTATTTGAACAGTGCTACTGATCTCTTTTCTGAGTTGTATGCGAGGTACTCTCCCAGAATTTCCACTTAATTTGGAAATCACTAAAGCAGAAAAGAGGAACAGAAAACTTTCTCGGAAGAAGATTGCATTCAACGAGTTGGGAATTTTGTTCGAAGAAGCACAAACAATGGCTGGGAACAATGATGAAGTGGACAATCCACTCATGGATACAAGACTTACACCAGCATTCAACAGACCAAATTCAAGCATTGTTCACCCAGAAGTGGGGAACAACCATTGGGAGCTCAAGTATGCCAATATTCAGTTGGTAGAGCGTGCTCAGTTTGGTGGAGAGGCTGATGAGGACCCTCACAGGTTCATTAACAAATTTTTGATGATCTGTGACTCCACTAAACACCCCCAGGTGTCCAATGATGCAGTCAGGCTGAGACTGTTTCCCTTTGCTCTTAAAGGGAAAGCCTTGAATTGGTTGGAAAGACAACCAGCAAGAAGTATTCCATCATAGGAGAGTCTCTCAAATAAATTCTTTGCTGAGTTATTTTCCATGGAAATGCTTAATCAGATGGTGAATGATATCACCAATTTCACCCAGGCTGAGGGTGAGACTATGTGTGCAGCCTGGAACCGCTTCAAGGATCTAATGAAGAGATGTCCTCATTACCCCATGACCAACGGTGATCAGGTCCGAATTTTTTTCAATGGGTGTAAACCTGAAGTTCAGGTGGTGCTGAATGGTGCAACAGGTGGTAGCATTAAATCCTTGAGATCAAATGAGACTCTTGAGTTAATAGGAAGAATGGCTGCCAATGAAAATGAAGGTTTGACAGCCAAGCCTAAGAAGGGAATTCTGCACCTGGATAATAATGATGTGGTTCTGGCTAAGAATAAATTGTTATCACAACAATTAGCAAATCTAACCTCAAGGTTAGATAAGATGCAGTTCTCTAATGTCCACGCTCAAGCTGCTGCCGTTGTTTGTGAATATTGCAAGGACAATCACGAGTCTAATGAATGTCCAACATTACTATCTAATGATCCTCCTCAACAGATGCAAGTAAATGATGTGTGGTATGACCAGAGACCCCCACCACATAATATTCCAAGAAATCAGAATTTTCCTTCTGGAAACAATAATTTCCAGAGGAGGGTGCAAGGTACTGGTCTTGATTTCAAGTCCAATAATTATTTGCAACCACCACCAGTTCAACCAAAGGAACCTTCTGATTTAGAAAAGCTAGTGGGACAAATGGCCCAACATCCAAATGCTTTTATGGAGGAGACTCGAGCAAACACCAGAAATACACAAGCTTATATCAAAAATTTGGAGAACCAAATCGGCCAGATAGCTAAACAGATGGCTGAAAGAACTCCACGCATATTTCCTAGTAATACAGTCACTAATCCGAAGGATGATTGTATTGCTATAACTACTAGAAGTGGTAAAGAGGTGGCAGCTCCAACAAAGCCTAAGGAGGTAACTTCAACAAAGCCAATCACAAATGTGGAGGCTGGTGAAAAAGCTAAAGAGCCAGAAGAAGAAGTGGTAATTCCTTCTGAAACTGAAGGACCTGTTCAAAAAAATGAAGAAGAGGAGCCACAAATTATTACTGCTGAAAAGAAGAAATTTGAGTTGAGTCCTGAATATGTTAGGGCTATGGCACCTTATCCAGAACGATTCAAGAAAGATGTTCAAAAACATCAATATTCAATATTTCTTGATATTTTCAAGAAATTGCATGTGAACATACCATTTGCTGAAGCTTTGGCTAACATGCCCAACTATGCCAAGTTCATGAAAGACTTGTTGTCAAGAAAACATAAGCTGCAAGAGTGCCAGACAGTAACACTCACTGAAGAGTGTAGTGCTACCATACAAAAGAAGTTTCCACCCAACCTCAGTGATCCAGGAAGCTTCAATATTCAAATTGCTATTGGTAACACTGATGTTGGCAGAGCATTGTGTGATCTTGGGGCAAGTATTAACCTGATGTCTTTATCAGTTTGCAAATCTCTGGGAATTACTGAGTTAAAACCCACTATGGTTTCTCTACAACTTGCCGATAGATCTTTGAGGAGACCAAGTGTTATTATTGAGGATGTTCTTGTTAAAGTGGATAAGTTTATCTTCCCAGCTGATTTTGTGGTATTAGACATGGAAGAGGGTACTGAAATGCCCTTATTATTGGGAAGACTTTCTTGGCCACTGCTCGAGCCATGATTGATGTGGAGAATGGCAGATTAGAGTTAAGGATGAATGATGAGACCATCACCATCAATGTCTTTGATTCCATGAAACAATCTTCTGATAAGGGCGATTGTTTCCGACTTGATATTATTGAGCAAGTAGTGGAAGAAGAAGTATCTTCTAGCCAATAATCTGCTGAACAACCTATGGTGCATGAAATGGTTCTTTTCAAGGAAGAAAAAAATGAGTTATTTGAAGTCCTTGAAAAGAAAGATTCTGACAAGGAGGATGGTGCACCAAAGGTAGATTTGAAGGAACTTCCGGAAACTCTCAAGTATATCTTCTTGGGTGAATAAGAGACTTACCTTGTTATCATTAGCAAAGGGTTGTCTTCTGAACAAGAAACAAGACTGGTTAAAGTGTTGAAAGAGCACAAGACTGCCATAGGGTGGTCGATTTCTGATTTGAAGGGTATTAATCCCTCACTCTGTACACATAAAATCCTCATGGAGGATGAAATCCGACCAGTAAGGCAACCTCAAAGAAGACTTAATCCAACAATGAAAGAGGTTGTGAGGAAAGAAGTTTTCAAGCTTCTTGATGCTGGTATGATTTACCCGATATCGGATACTGCTTGGGTAAGCCCAGTGCAGACTGTTCCTAAAAGGGGAGGTATCACCGTAGTTCATAATGAGAAAAATGAGCTTATTCTAACTAGAACTATTACTGGTTGGAGAATGTGTGTGGACTACCGAAGGTTAAATGCTGCAACAAGGAAAGATCACTTCCTACTTCCTTTTGTTGATCAAATGTTGGAAAGATTGGCAGGTTACAACTACTACTGTTTCTTGGACGGATATTCTGGATACAACCAAATTCCAATAGCACCATAAGACCAAGAGAAAACATCTTTCACTGCCCTTTTGGAGTCTTTGCTTATAGACATATGTCATTCGGTCTATGTAATGCACCTGCCACATTTCAAAGGTGCATGCTCTCCATCTTTTCTGATATGGTGGAGAAAATCCTTGAGGTATTTATGGATGATTTCTCTATTTTTGGCTCTTGTTTTGATTTGTGCTTGTTAAACTTAACTCATGTGTTAAAAAGATGCCAAGACACAAATCTTGTACTTAACTGGGAAAAATGTCATTTTATGGTACATGAGGGAATTGTCCTAGGACATAAAATATCTGAAAAGGGGATTGAGGTAGATGAGGCTAAATTGATGTTAATTGAGAAATTGCCCCCTCCTAATAATGTGACTAGTATTAGGAGTTTTCTAGGACATGCTGGTTTTATAGGAGATTCATAAAAGATTTTTCTAAAATAGCTAAACCTTTAAGCCAACTTTTAGAAAAAGATTCCGAGTTTCAATTTAATGATGCATGCCTTGAAACTTTTAATCTGTTAAAAGAAAAGCTCACTACAGCTCCCATTCTAGTAGCTCCTGACTGGAGTTTACCTTTTGAGCTCATGTGTGATGCTAGTGCCTATGCTATAGGTGCATTCCTTGGCCAACGGAAGAATAAATTGTTACATGTTATATACTATGCTAGCAAAATTTTAAATGAGGCACAAGTAAATTATGCCACCACTGAAAAAGAAATGCTAGCAGTAGTATATGCATTAGACAAATTTAGATCTTATCTGTTGGGTTCCAAGGTGATAGTGTTTACTGACCACTCTGCTATCAAGTATTTGATGAATAAGCAGGATGCAAAACCTCGTTTGCTCAAGTGGATGCTCTTATTACAAGAGTTTGACTTAGAGATTCGAGATAAGGCTGGAATGGAGAACAAAGTGGCAGATCACTTGTCACGAATTCAGGAAAAAGAATTACAGGATGGTCCCGAGAAAGAAATAAATGATCATTTTCCTGATGAAAGAGTAATGGCTATATTCTTACCTCCTTGGTTTGCAGATATTGCCAATTACAAAGTGTTAAAAGAGTTGCCACCCAACCTTACTAGGCAACAACAGAAGAAGTTCCTTAGAGATGCAAGGAGATTTTATTGGGATGATCCTTATTTGTACTTCCAGTGTGCTGATGGAATTATAAGAAGGTGTGTGCCGGAATTTGAAGTTCATGAGATCCTGTGGTACTGCCATGCGTCAGACTATGGAGGACACTTTGGAGGTAATAGGACCGCTCAAAAAGTTCTACAGAGTGGTTATTATTGGCCTTCTATATTTAAGGATGCAAGGGAATATGTGGAAAAATGTGATAAATGCCAAAGAGCTGTAAACATTTCCCGTAAGGATGAAATGCCTCTAAACAGCATATTAGAGGTAGAATTATTTGATGTGTGGGGGATAGACTTTATGGGACCATTCCCTTCATCTTTCTCCAACCAATACATCCTTGTTGCGGTTGATTATGTCTCCAAGTGGGTTGAGGTGTTGCTCTTCCTACTAATGATGCTAAGGTGGTTATGAACTTCTTAAGAAAGAACATATTCACCAGGTTTGGTGTACCTAGGGCCATAATAAGTGATAGAGGCACTCATTTCTGTAACAAGCAGTTTGACAACTTGTTGGCTAAATATGGTGTTAAACATAAGGTTGTTACACCTTATCATCCACAAACAAGTGGCCAAGTAGAAGTTTCTAACAGGGAATTAAAGCGGGTTCTAGAGAAGACTGTTGGGAATTCTTTGAAGGATTGGTCTAAGAGGTTGGATGATGCACTATGGGCGTACCGGACTGCTTTTAAGACTCCTATTGGTATGTCCCCTTATCAATTGGTATTTGGGAAATCTTGCCATTTACCCGTGGAGTTAGAACATAAAGCTTTCTGGGCTATCAAATTCCTAAATTTTGACCCAACAAAAGCTTTTGAGAAAAGGCAGATTCAGTTAAGTGAGCTTGATGAGTTCAGAAATCCTGCATATGAGAATGCCAGAATTTACAAGGAGAAAACCAAGAAGTGGCATGATAATAGAATTACTCACAAGGAATTTGAACCCGGCCAACTAGTTTTGTTGTATAATTCTCGCTTGAGGTTGTTTCCAGGAAAATTGAAATCAAGATGGTCTGGTCCTTATGTGGTGAAATCAGTTTTTCCTTATGGTACAATAGAAATATCACCCCTGAATGAAGATAGACATTTCAAGGTGAATGGTTCGAGGTTAAAGTTCTATCATGAAGGAATTGTGGCACACAATACTGTGACTTAATATCTCAACTCCGTTGGCACGTGAAAGAGATAACCGTCAGGCTCGTGACGTTAAGCACGCGCTTATTGGGAGGCAACACAATGTAAAAAAAATGAGCAGTAATATGGCGCTGATCAGCGCCAAAAGAAAAAAATTGGCAGTGAGACGGCGCGGTCTTGCGCCATTTCGGCGCAGACTCGCGCCACCTTAAAAAAAAAATTAAGTTGTCGGTGGGTGGTGTCGGTGCCCCTTTCCAAAACTTTTTATTTTTTTTAATTTATTTTATTTTATTTTATTTAACCCTAACTTCACCTTTATAAATCCCCTTCCCTTTTTTCTCCAATATAGAGCGCCACCCCACCCCCCTTTTTTCTTTCTTGTCTCTTTTTCTTTTCCTTTCGTCTTCTTCTTCCTTTCATTCACCCCTTCTCTCTCTGCATATTCTTTTCTTCTACATCTTTCTTCCTTACTTCTATCTCATACCCATTCACCATTTTATTTCACAAAACATCTCACACACCAAGCACTCTTCATCATCATCACTCATGGCACCAAAGGTATGCACCATTTTTAACTGTCATGTATATGATTTACTGGGTGTCGTGTAGTTATTTTGTGCGTTAAAAAAAAAAGGGAAACCATCTGGCGCTGGATCGCGCAAGGCGGCGCCGGTTGGCGCATGGGCGCTGAAGCGGCGCCAGTGGGCGCTGGGTCGAGCAGGCGGCGCCGGTTGGCGCATGGGCGCTGGGTTGCGCATGCGGCGCCGGTTGCCGCATAGGCGCTGGTTCGCGCAAGCGGTGTTGGTTCGCGCAAGGGCGAAGGCGCAACGTAAAAAAAATGCTGAATATTTTCCTCGTTAATTTAATTGCGAGTAAATTGGGTTTATTGCTTTCATAATATCTGAGATTAAATCTGAGAATGGTATGTGTCAGAAAGCGATAGTTTCCTGTGTGGCACAGATTGAATGGAACATGATATGACCTTATGGGTATAGTTATTGATGCATTAACTAGGTAGGCAAACCCTCCAAGAGAAATTATAGGCTATATATGTTAGGTAGCCGACTTGTCAAAAGAAATTGGCTTGGTAAAGCCGAGAAAGTGCACAACTGCGATGTGCGCTCCGGCTGTTCACATGTGGTGGCATCGAATGATATTGAAATTAGGGAGCACGAGGTGCATATGAGAGGCATAGCATATTAGAGGATTCGATTGGGATACACTTAGCATAACGTTTAATGTTTTGGATTTAGATCATGAACTTGTGCATGTTGAAAATGCCATGCCTTTGTATGTTCATGACTATATGTTGAGTCCTTTAAAATTGATGTATATTTATGCCTTTAGTTTCTATTGGTATTTTGGTGAGCATGGGACTTGTCCATGGCCACACATATTGTATTTTGAGGCATTGAACACTTATGATGTAAAATGAGCCATATGATATGTAAATGGCAACACAATTGGTGAATGAGGTAAAATGGTACATTGGTATTAGAAAATGAATAATGGATGGGCCTAGGGCCTATATTAGAACTTGTGTAAGGTGTATATTAAGTATCAAGGTGTTAGGAGTAAGTTACATCACTCTTTTTGTGTGTTAAAAGCTGTCATTTGTCATTTTACTACATAGTAATCGATTACCTTTCATTGGTAATCGATTACCATGTAACAGGGGATGCAAAATGAGCCACTGTAAACAAAGTAATCGATTACCTGAGCATTAGTAATCGATTACCTAGTTCAGTAATTGATTACCAATGCTTGGTAATCGATTAACAGAGAACAGGGGAGCTGAAATGAAGCTTCTGCCTTATTTTGAAATTCTGGGTAATCGATTACCACAGGCATGGTAATCGATTACCACAGTGCAATTTTCAAAAATAATGATTTTTCTAGACTGAAACAAATGGCATAACTTGGTCTACAGAGCTCCGAATTGTGCGCGGTTTGAAACCACGCGTAGCTTATGAAGAGAGCTATAACATGTTAAGATATGGGAGTCAAAAGATAAGTTTAAATTAATTGGGTAATAATAAAGATAGTGAATATCAGTAAGTTTATGCTTCCGCGAGTTTTGCATTTACAATTACGGAGTATTTTGATTAGTTACGGAAATGGTTAATTGTTTAAATGAGGGAGTAATAAAAGGAAAAAGTTTGCCGGTAATTTAATTAACCTAATTTCTGTGATTGTAACTGCGCTTAATGTAACAGCCCATTGTACACCGGTATTGTTAACATTGATTATGATATTAAGCGCAGTTACAATCACAGTGATTAGATTAATTAAATTACGGGCAAATTTTTCTTTTAACATATTCCTTTTCTTTTTCATAAATGCATTTTCCGTAATCAATTAAAACCACAATATAATTGTAAATGCCATTTGCGGAATCATACACTTTCTAACATCCTGAATCTTTCTTTTTATTCAATTCATTTAAACTCACCATCTTACTCTCAAAATTTACCAAGTTATAGTCCTTTACATTGTCTACGCGTGGTTTCACACCACATATCATTTGGAGTTCTACCCATCAAGTTAAGCCCCTTCATTTTAGTCTAGAAAAACCTTAATTTTCAAAATTTGCACTGTGGTAATCGATTACCAGTGGGTGGTAATCGATTACCACCTGTCAAAAATGAGGCAGTAGCCAATTTTTCAATTCCTCTGTTCTGGTAATCGATTACCAGCTTTGGGTAATCGATTACCTCACATGGTAATCGATTACCAAAGGCCAGTAATCGATTACCAGTGCAGACAGTAGCTAATTTTTCGTCCCCTGTTGCATGGTAATCGATTACCATGCTTGGGTAATCGATTACTATGCAGCAAAATGACAGATTACAGCAGTTTTGAGCCCCAAAAAGGGTGTGTAATCCATCCCTAACCCCTTGGAACTCCACATAACACATAATCATGTCCTAATGTTGGCTCTAGGCCCTTCCATCATTCAATTTCCTTAAGTTAAACATCAATTACATCATTCTCAAAATAATGGCCATTTACATGTAACTATGGACCATTTTACAACATTACACATCAAGACTTCAAGGCTATGAATGTGGCAATGGACAAGTCCCATGCTCACTCAAAATATACAGTTATCCAAGCCATGAATAATAAAACATAACAAGACTTAGCATATGACCATGAACACTAACAAAAGCATGGAAAATGACATCATGCAATATGTTCATGACCTAAGTCTCAAAATACTAATGGTATGCTATGTGCACTCCATAAACTCCTCCAAAAAGCCATGCAATCCCATGCACTGCATGCCCATCCAACGTCCACTATACGGGCTTCTTGCCCGAAGCTCCTCCCGGCTCATAGTGACCTGAAATGTGGTCCCCCAAACACGGGGTGAGATATACGGATATATCTCAGTAAACCAATGGAGCTAGAGGCTCTCTCCACTCCATGGCTCACTAAAATGTATCAAAATGACATAATATGGCATGCAAGTAAAACAATATCACCATCCTCCTGGAGACACCCAAGAACATCCACTCATGGATTCGTGTTCAAGGACTCCATCATATAACTCCCGAGACCGTCCTGGCGCCTCTCCCATGGTTGAGAAGACTCCATGGCAATACCCAACCGGAACTCCTCATGAGCCCTATCCGGCGGACGTCCCACGTTTGGATCATCCTGGCGCCGCTCCCAGAGTCGACTCCACGGCAATACCCGACTGGCATTCTCACAAGGATGAATCCAGCGGATGACCAAACTCCACTTGTCAACTGATCAGTGACCACACAATTTCACACAATACAAGCAATATGCATACAAGCACACAAACACATCATGTCATCACTACATAATCCAACCACAACCTTCCTCTAGGTGTGGTGGAGCTCACTAGGGATTAAACCCAAGTTCCAAGAGTTTACCTTAACACGAGCAACACCGTTCCAAACGTATGCTCCAAATCAACTTTTCTCAAATCCAACCGTGTGAGGCACCCTACAACAATCATCAAATCCCAATTACACAAAAACTCATTTTTCATCAAAATTCCTCAAAATTCTCTAAGTTAAAAACCTAGATTTTTCACCAAAATTTAACATAGCATTTCTAGCTTACAAACATGATTCTAAGGCCTTTTCATCTAATAGCATTTTTCCATTTGGGCTCTCTATCATCACACATCTAAAATCAAAGCTTTGAACACATATTCATAGATCTAAGAAATCAACTATCAAAAGACCACAAATATACTTACAATGGGTAGTATGATCACCACCAAGGCTTCCCTAAACCATTTGAAACTCAAAACTCCAAGAAATCTCAAAAATCTCCAATGGGTCGGATTTGTTCTTGCTCAAAACGCGGCCAAAGAGATGGATTCAAGGCTTCTAAGTGCTACCAATGGCTTTGGAAGGTTGTTTACGATAGATTTCAACACCAAAATCAAGCGATTCGGTGGAGAAACGAAGAAATGGGAGAAAAGTGAAGAAATGGTGAAAATGGCTTCTTTCTCACTGTAGGTGCGCGAGAAGTGAAGAGGAAAGGAAGGAAAGAAGGAAAGAAAAAGGAGGTGGGGCCAAGTGACTTCGGTCACACGGGTCCCACACGCGATCTAACTTTAACTCCGATAAAATTTCCGATCACAAATCCTTAATCTAAATATTTTTCCAGTCCATGACATATTTTTCTTTCTCCAAAATAATGATAAAAATTTCACACCTATCGGTACACTCACATCACAGTATTTTAACACTTAAAAATCACTATTCATCGATTTTTCCCAAATTTGCCTATTTACTCAATTTTTCGCCCTGATTCCATTTCCAACCTTACTTTTGTCATTTGAAATCTCTAACTCAATATTTAAGCCTCCTAACACACGGTTGGCAAATTACAATTTTGCCCTTCTTGCCCTTTTTGGCCATAATCCTTGGATTTTCACTAATCCATCAACTTCCATTTCACAATATGACATTAAAATAAACATTTAAATACTTGAGGTGTTATATTCACCCCACCTTTTTGAAATTTTGTCCGCAAAATTAAATCATACCTGCTCACTAACTCAGGATACAGCCGGAGAATCTCGTCCTCCCGCTCCCAAGTAGCCTCCTCAGGTGTGCGGCCTTCCCACTGAATCTTCAGCATGGGAATCACTTTACTCCTCAATCGCTTTTCACTGCGATCCAAAACTGCAATAGGACCAATGGGAGTCTTCAAGTTCTCCCTGATTTCAATATTATCCGGCATCACCACATGTGATTCATCCGGAACATAACGTCGCAACTGCGACACATGAAAAACATCATGTAAATTAGATAACTGTGGGGGTAAGGCAAGCTGATAGGCCACCAATCCTACTCTTTTCATAATCTGATACGGCCCAATGAATCGTGGACTCAGCTTCCTCACACCCAACGCACGGCCAACACCTGTGACCGGCGACAAACGTACAAATACATGGTCACCTTCCTCAAATTCCAGCGGTCTATGCTTATTGTCATAGTAACTTTTCTGCCGATTCTGTGCCTGTTTCAATTTCTCTCTGATCATTTCAATTTGCACTGTTGTTTCCAGCACAAAATCCGGACCAAATCTTTCTTTATCGCCTACCTCAGTCCAACAAGTGGGCGTACGACACCTCCTGCCATACAAAATCTCATATGGTGCCATACCCAGACTGGAATGAAAACTGTTATTATAAGAAAATTCCACCAGTGGCAAGTACTTTTCCCAAGCATTACCCTGTTCCAGTGTGCATGCTCTCAGCATATCCTCAAGTGTCTGTATGGTCCTCTCAGTCTGACCATCAGTCTGCGGGTGATAAGCAGTGCTCAGCCAAAGCTGAGTGCCAAAAGCCTGCTGCAAAGCTCCCCAAAATCGTGAAGTAAACTTCGGGTCCCGATCACTCACAATGCTAATCGGTATCCCATGGAGTCTAACAATCTCCTTTACATACAGTGTAGCCAACTTCTCTGTGGTGTAGTCTACTCGTACTGGTAGAAAATGTGCAGACTTCGTAAGTCGGTCCACAATAACCCAAATCGAATCATAACCAGCTTGAGTTCGCGGCAATCCCACAACAAAATCCATTGAAATACTCTCCCATTTCCATTCAGGTATATCCAGCGGCTGAAGTAATCCAGCAGGTTTCTGATGCTCTATTTTCACTTTCTGGCAAACCAAGCACTTAGACACGTACTCGGCAACATCTCTTTTCATACCAGGCCACCAGAACTTAACTTTCAAATCTTGGTACATCTTTGTGGCACCTGGGTGGATAGAATATTGACCCTTATGGGCCTCAGTCATAACTTCCTCAGCAAGTTCCTTGGGCACAACAATCCTGCCCTGATATAATAGTAGTCCTTGTTCATTCACAGATATGCCACTCTGGCCTTTCAAATACTTTATACTCTCATTGCGAATCTGAGTCTCTTTAATCTTCTCGTGCAGCTCGTTCTCAATTCGAGTCAACTCCATATCACACATTCTTCCTGCAAAGAAATCCGTTATTTTCATATCACGGAATTGATCAATCACTTCATTGTCCCACATCATCATATGAGATAAATTCACAGACTTCCTACTCAATGCATCAGCCACAACATTGGCCTTTCCTGGGTGGTATTTCAGCTCAAAATCATAATCTTTCAAAAATTCAACCCATCTACGTTGCCTCATATTCAACTCCTTCTGATCAAATAAATATTTCAAGCTTTTATGGTCGCTGAACACAGCAAACTTCATCCCATACAGAAAATGCCTCCAAATTTTCAAGGCAAACACAATAGCAGCCAATTCTAAGTCATGCGTCGGATAATTTTCTTCATGCGGCCTCAACTGCCTAGACGCATATGCAATAACTTTTCCTTCCTGCATCAGCACGCTCCCTAAACCTTTCTTAGAAGCGTCACAATATAATACAAACTCACCCTCCGGATCAGGTAGAGTCAACACCGGAGCAGTAGTCAACTTCTCTTTCAGTAGCAGAAAACAATCCTCACATTCCTGGGTCCACACAAAAGGAGTGTCCTTTCGTGTCAATCGAGTCAACGGTAGAACCATGGCAGAAAATCCCTGTATAAATCGGCGATAATAGCCAGCAAGCCCCAGAAAACTTCTAATCTCAGTCACAGTCTTAGGTCTTTCCCAGTCACTCACCGCTTCAATCTTGCTTGGATCCACTGCAACACCACTTGCAGAAATAACATGGCCCAAAAATTGCACCTCAGACAACCAGAATTCACACTTAGACGGTTTAGCATATAATTTCTTATCCTTCAACACCTGCAACACAGTCCTCAAATGGTCCATGTGCTCCTCTTTACTCTTAGAATAGATCAAAATGTCATCAATGAACACAATTACAAACTGGTCCAAATACGGTTTAAAAATGCGGTTCATATAGTCCATGAACACCGCCGGGGCATTAGTAAGCCCGAAAGGAATCACTTGATACTCAAAATGTCCATATCTGGATCGGAAAGCTGTTTTAGGTACATCCTCCGGTTTAATCCGAATCTGGTGATATCCGGACCGGAGATCAATCTTTGAAAATACACAGGCACCCCTCAACTGATCTAATAAATCATCAATACGCGGTAATGGGTACCGGTTCTTAATAGTCACTTTATTCAGCTGTCGGTAGTCAGTGCACAATCTCATGCTACCATCCTTTTTCTTTACAAATATAACCGGTGCTCCCCACGGAGACACACTCGGCCTAATAAAATTCTTCGCAGACAGTTCTTCAATATGTTTCTTCAATTCAGCCAACTCAAGTGGCGACATCCGATATGGAGCCAAGGAAATCGGCCCCACACCAGGCAGTAGATCAATCGAGAATTCGATCTCTCTCTCAGGTGGGAATTCCGGTATCTCATCCGGAAATACATCTTCAAACTCATTAACAACTGGTATAGCAGAAATCTCTTCCTTTTTATCACCTACCAATCCGCCCAACAGAACATAACCCAGATCTCCAGCCTTCAAGGCTTTCACAGTCTGACTGACAGACAAATACAAAGACGGACAAACAGACGGCCTCTCGTGAGATAGCAACAACCTCTTCCCGCAGCAATCAATCATTGCGTAGTTCCGAGACAACCAATCCATCCCCAAAATCAAATTGACAGAGGCCAGGGGTAAGATAATTAAATCAATGGTGTAACCCCTGCCTAAATAAGTGAACTTTACATCTTCACAAATCCAGGACGACTCACTAACCTCGCATGTAGCGGTAGTAATACGCATCGGAGGAACCATCCGTGTTACCTTTAAGTCCAACGCCTTAGCCACATAGTCTGCCACAAATGAATGTGTTGCTCCCGAATCAAACAACACAGATAAATCAACATTAGATAGAAAAATTATACCTTTAACCAAATTCGGAGCCTTCTCAGTACGTTGCGCATTTGTAGTATAAACTCGTCCCACAGTAGGAACAACAGCAATAGGAGCAGCAGTAGTAGTAGTAGCTGGCGGCAAGGCCTGCAGATTCGCAGCCTGCCCCGAAGAAGATGTGCAATTTCTAGCAAAGTGGCCACTCTGACCACATCTAAAACAATTCGACGTACCAGCACCACATACACCTCTGTGGTATTTCCCACACTTCCCACATTGTGGGGTAAAATATCTGTTCGAAGCACCACCACCACCATTATTTCCACCCCTCTTGAACTGACCAGGAGGCTGCCTTACATGCAACCCCCTACCTCTATTGTTATTATTGAAACCTCCTCTATTAGTATTACCAGAAGGACCAGGTGTCCTCTTAACATCTTGCTCTTTTGTAGAATCAGATTTTGGATACCTCCCATAAACAGTCTCGACCCTTTTGCACTGGGTCACCAAATCAGCAAAGTTTCTCACTGCGGTATTTGACATCCTCTTAGCAATCTTCTCACTCAGCCCTCTTTGAAATTTAGCTGACAAGAATTCCGGAGTAGGTAGAGTACCTCCATAATTAGCAAACTTCACAAGCTCATTAAATTTCGCCACATAGGCATCAACAGTCATCACTCCCTGTACCAGATTATCAAATTCACCTTGCTTAGCCTCCCGAACATCGCGGGGAAAATATTCTTCATGAAATAATCCTTCAAACATAGTCCATGTAAGGACCTCACCCTGAATAACAAATGGGCGAGACACATTGTCCCACCACTCTTGGGCATCACCCTCCAGCATATAAACAGAATACAATAACTTCTGCGGATCTTGGCATCTCATAACCTGAAAAATCTTGTCCATGCCCCTCAACCAAGCAGTGACCTCCTTTGGGTCCCTTGACCCCAGAAATGCGGGTGGCTTATGTTTCCTAAAAGATATGAGCCTACGCTCATCGTCAGCATTATCAAGCACCTGCCCAGCAGCCCCAGTAGATTGGGCAACAGATGACGGATCAGGAACATAACTAGGATCCGTAGTAGTATGATGACTAGCCTCACCAGTGTGGTGACTAGCCCCACTCTCCCCCTGTTGAGGAGTAACAGATGGCGTCGGTGTAGGAGTCACCGTAGCCGTATGCGGAGGTGTATCTTCCCTCCTAGGACGACCTCTATCCGCCCTCAACTCAGCCATAAAGGCCTGCATCATATCCTGATTTGCTTTCATCAGGTTCTCAGTCATATTTCCGTTTGCAGCCGTCTCCGCCTGCAGAGCATTCAGTGCTGCAGTGACCGGATCCGGTGGCAAAGGACCTGCACCACGTGCCCCACGGCGACCTCGTGCCCTACTCATGATATCTGTACATGTAACACAAAGGAATGAGTTGATCAGACCCACACTGAGGAATCACATATACATTAATCATAAATAGTTCACAGATAGCTATGACACACAAGATACAACATACACAACAATCAGAGTTCCCTAAACAAAACTGCTCTGATACCATAAAATGTAACAGCCCGTTGTACACCGGTATTGTTAACATTGATTATGATATTAAGCGCAGTTACAATCACAGTGATTAGATTAATTAAATTACGGGCAAATTTTTCTTTTAACATATTCCTTTTCTTTTTCATAAATGCATTTTCCGTAATCAATTAAAACCACACCATAATTGTAAATGCCATTTGCGGAATCATACACTTTCTAACATCATAAATCTTTCTTTTTATTCAATTCATTTAAACTCACCATCTTACTCTCAAAATTTACCAAGTTATAGTCCTTTACATTGTCTACGCGTGGTTTCACACCACATATCATTTGGAGTTCTACCCATCAAGTTAAGCCCCTTTCATTTTAGTCTAGAAAAACCTTAATTTTCAAAATTTGCACTGTGGTAATCGATTACCAGTGGGTGGTAATCGATTACCACCTGTCAAAAATGAGGCAGTAGCCAATTTTTCAATTCCTCTGTTCTGGTAATCGATTACCAGCTTTGGGTAATCGATTACCTCACATGGTAATCGATTACCAAAGGCCAGTAATCGATTACCAGTGCAGACAGTAGCTAATTTTTCGTCCCCTGTTGCATGGTAATCGATTACCATGCTTGGGTAATCGATTACTATGCAGCAAAATGACAGATTACAGCAGTTTTGAGCCCCAAAAAGGGTGTGTAATCCATCCCTAACCCCTTGGTACTCCACATAACACATAATCATGTCCTAATGTTGGCTCTAGGCCCTTCCATCATTCAATTTCCTTAAGTTAAACATCAATTACATCATTCTCAAAATAATGGCCATTTACATGTAACTATGGACCATTTTACAACATTACACATCAAGACTTCAAGGCTATGAATGTGGCAATGGACAAGTCCCATGCTCACTCAAAATATACAGTTATCCAAGCCATGAATAATAAAACATAACAAGACTTAGCATATGACCATGAACACTAACAAAAGCATGGAAAATGACATCATGCAATATGTTCATGACCTAAGTCTCAAAATACTAATGGTATGCTATGTGCACTCCATAAACTCCTCCAAAAAGCCATGCAATCCCATGCACCGCATGCCCATCCAACGTCCACTATACGGGCTTCTTGCCCGAAGCTCCTCCCGGCTCATAGTGACCTGAAATGTGGTCCCCCAAACACGGGGTGAGATATACGGATATATCTCAGTAAACCAATGGAGCTAGAGGCTCTCTCCACTCCATGGCTCACTAAAATGTATCAAAATGACATAATATGGCATGCAAGTAAAACAATATCACCATCCTCCTGGAGACACCCAAGAACATCCACTCATGGATTCGTGTTCAAGGACTCCATCATATAACTCCCGAGACCGTCCTGGCGCCTCTCCCATGGTTGAGAAGACTCCATGGCAATACCCAACCGGAACTCCTCATGAGCCCTATCCGGCGGACGTCCCACGTTTGGATCATCCTGGCGCCGCTCCCAGAGTCGACTCCACGGCAATACCCGACTGGCATTCTCACAAGGATGAATCCAGCGGATGACCAAACTCCACTTGTCAACTGATCAGTGACCACACAATTTCACACAATACAAGCAATATGCATACAAGCACACAAACACATCATGTCATCACTACATAATCCAACCACAACCTTCCTCTAGGTGTGGTGGAGCTCACTAGGGATTAAACCCAAGTTCCAAGAGTTTACCTTAACACGAGCAACACCGTTCCAAACGTATGCTCCAAATCAACTTTTCTCAAATCCAACCGTGTGAGGCACCCTACAACAATCATCAAATCCCAATTACACAAAAACTCATTTTTCATCAAAATTCCTCAAAATTCTCTAAGTTAAAAACCTAGATTTTTCACCAAAATTTAACATAGCATTTCTAGCTTACAAACATGATTCTAAGGCCTTTTCATCTAATAGCATTTTTCCATTTGGGCTCTCTATCATCACACATCTAAAATCAAAGCTTTGAACACATATTCATAGATCTAAGAAATCAACTATCAAAAGACCACAAATATACTTACAATGGGTAGTATGATCACCACCAAGGCTTCCCTAAACCATTTGAAACTCAAAACTCCAAGAAATCTCAAAAATCTCCAATGGGTCGGATCTGTTCTTGCTCAAAACGCGGCCAAAGAGATGGATTCAAGGCTTCTAAGTGCTACCAATGGCTTTGGAAGGTTGTTTACGATAGATTTCAACACCAAAATCAAGCGATTCGGTGGAGAAACGAAGAAATGGGAGAAAAGTGAAGAAATGGTGAAAATGGCTTCTTTCTCACTGTAGGTGCGCGAGAAGTGAAGAGGAAAGGAAGGAAAGAAGGAAAGAAAAAGGAGGTGGGGCCAAGTGACTTCGGTCACACGGGTCCCACACGCGATCTAACTTTAACTCCGATAAAATTTCCGATCACAAATCCTTAATCTAAATATTTTTCCAGTCCATGACATATTTTTCTTTCTCCAAAATAATGATAAAAATTTCACACCTATCGGTACACTCACATCACAGTATTTTAACACTTAAAAATCACTATTCATCGATTTTTCCCAAATTTGCCTATTTACTCAATTTTTCGCCCTGATTCCATTTCCAACCTTACTTTTGTCATTTGAAATCTCTAACTCAATATTTAAGCCTCCTAACACACGGTTGGCAAATTACAATTTTGCCCTTCTTGCCCTTTTTGGCCATAATCCTTGGATTTTCACTAATCCATCAACTTCCATTTCACAATATGACATTAAAATAAACATTTAAATACTTGAGGTGTTATATTCACCCCACCTTTTTGAAATTTTGTCCGCAAAATTAAATCATACCTGCTCACTAACTCAGGATAGAGCCGGAGAATCTCGTCCTCCCGCTCCCAAGTAGCCTCCTCAGGTGTGCGGCCTTCCCACTGAATCTTCAGCATGGGAATCACTTTACTCCTCAATCGCTTTTCACTGCGATCCAAAACTGCAATAGGACCAATGGGAGTCTTCAAGTTCTCCCTGATTTCAATATTATCCGGCATCACCACATGTGATTCATCCGGAACATAACGTCGCAACTGCGACACATGAAAAACATCATGTAAATTAGATAACTGTGGGGGTAAGGCAAGCTGATAGGCCACCAATCCTACTCTTTTCATAATCTGATACGGCCCAATGAATCGTGGACTCAGCTTCCTCACACCCAACGCACGGCCAACACCTGTGACCGGCGACAAACGTACAAATACATGGTCACCTTCCTCAAATTCCAGCGGTCTATGCTTATTGTCATAGTAACTTTTCTGCCGATTCTGTGCCTGTTTCAATTTCTCTCTGATCATTTCAATTTGCACTGTTGTTTAGCACAAAATCCGGACCAAATCTTTCTTTATCGCCTACCTCAGTCCAACAAGTGGGCGTACGACACCTCCTGCCATACAAAATCTCATATGGTGCCATACCCAGACTGGAATGAAAACTGTTATTATAAGAAAATTCCACCAGTGGCAAGTACTTTTCCCAAGCATTACCCTGTTCCAGTGTGCATGCTCTCAGCATATCCTCAAGTGTCTGTATGGTCCTCTCAGTCTGACCATCAGTCTGCGGGTGATAAGCAGTGCTCAGCCAAAGCTGAGTGCCAAAAGCCTGCTGCAAAGCTCCCCAAAATCGTGAAGTAAACTTCGGGTCCCGATCACTCACAATGCTAATCGGTATCCCATGGAGTCTAACAATCTCCTTTACATACAGTGTAGCCAACTTCTCTGTGGTGTAGTCTACTCGTACTGGTAGAAAATGTGCAGACTTCGTAAGTCGGTCCACAATAACCCAAATCGAATCATAACCAGCTTGAGTTCGCGGCAATCCCACAACAAAATCCATTGAAATACTCTCCCATTTCCATTCAGGTATATCCAGCGGCTGAAGTAATCCAGCAGGTTTCTGATGCTCTATTTTCACTTTCTGGCAAACCAAGCACTTAGACACGTACTCGGCAACATCTCTTTTCATACCAGGCCACCAGAACTTAACTTTCAAATCTTGGTACATCTTTGTGGCACCTGGGTGGATAGAATATTGACCCTTATGGGCCTCAGTCATAACTTCCTCAGCAAGTTCCTTGGGCACAACAATCCTGCCCTGATATAATAGTAGTCCTTGTTCATTCACAGATATGCCACTCTGGCCTTTCAAATACTTTATACTCTCATTGCGAATCTGAGTCTCTTTAATCTTCTCGTGCAGCTCGTTCTCAATTCGAGTCAACTCCATATCACACATTCTTCCTGCAAAGAAATCCGTTATTTTCATATCACGGAATTGATCAATCACTTCATTGTCCCACATCATCATATGAGATAAGTTAACAGACTTCCTACTCAATGCATCAGCCACAACATTGGCCTTTCCTGGGTGGTATTTCAGCTCAAAATCATAATCTTTCAAAAATTCAACCCATCTACGTTGCCTCATATTCAACTCCTTCTGATCAAATAAATATTTCAAGCTTTTATGGTCGCTGAACACAGCAAACTTCATCCCATACAGAAAATGCCTCCAAATTTTCAAGGCAAACACAATAGCAGCCAATTCTAAGTCATGCGTCGGATAATTTTCTTCATGCGGCCTCAACTGCCTAGACGCATATGCAATAACTTTTCCTTCCTGCATCAGCACGCTCCCTAAACCTTTCTTAGAAGCGTCACAATATAATACAAACTCACCCTCCGGATCAGGTAGAGTCAACACCGGAGCAGTAGTCAACTTCTCTTTCAGTAGCAGAAAACAATCCTCACATTCCTGGGTCCACACAAAAGGAGTGTCCTTTCGTGTCAATCGAGTCAACGGTAGAACCATGGCAGAAAATCCCTGTATAAATCGGCGATAATAGCCAGCAAGCCCCAGAAAACTTCTAATCTCAGTCACAGTCTTAGGTCTTTCCCAGTCACTCACCGCTTCAATCTTGCTTGGATCCACTGCAACACCACTTGCCGAAATAACATGGCCCAAAAATTGCACCTCAGACAACCAGAATTCACACTTAGACGGTTTAGCATATAATTTCTTATCCTTCAACACCTGCAACACAGTCCTCAAATGGTCCATGTGCTCCTCTTTACTCTTAGAATAGATCAAAATGTCATCAATGAACACAATTACAAACTGGTCCAAATACGGTTTAAAAATGCGGTTCATATAGTCCATGAACACCGCCGGGGCATTAGTAAGCCCGAAAGGAATCACTTGATACTCAAAATGTCCATATCTGGATCGGAAAGCTGTTTTAGGTACATCCTCCG
The DNA here is from genome assembly GCA_032173675.1 of Gastrolobium villosum. Taxonomy (NCBI): domain Eukaryota; kingdom Viridiplantae; phylum Streptophyta; class Magnoliopsida; order Fabales; family Fabaceae; genus Gastrolobium; species Gastrolobium villosum. Next base: position 42,980 of record JAVKPL010014722.1, on the reverse strand, counting down.
GTTTAATCCGAATCTGGTGATATCCGGACCGGAGATCAATCTTTGAAAATACACAGGCACCCCTCAACTGATCTAATAAATCATCAATACGCGGTAATGGGTACCGGTTCTTAATAGTCACTTTATTCAGCTGTCGGTAGTCAGTGCACAATCTCATGCTACCATCCTTTTTCTTTACAAATATAACCGGTGCTCCCCACGGAGACACACTCGGCCTAATAAAATTCTTCGCAGACAGTTCTTCAATATGTTTCTTCAATTCAGCCAACTCAAGTGGCGACATCCGATATGGAGCCAAGGAAATCGGCCCCACACCAGGCAGTAGATCAATCGAGAATTCGATCTCTCTCTCAGGTGGGAATTCCGGTATCTCATCCGGAAATACATCTTCAAACTCATTAACAACTGGTATAGCAGAAATCTCTTCCTTTTTATCACCTACCAATCCGCCCAACAGAACATAACCCAGATCTCCAGCCTTCAAGGCTTTCACAGTCTGACTGACAGACAAATACAAAGACGGACAAACAGACGGCCTCTCGTGAGATAGCAACAACCTCTTCCCGCAGCAATCAATCATTGCGCAGTTCCGAGACAACCAATCCATCCCCAAAATCAAATTGACAGAGGCCAGGGGTAAGATAATTAAATCAATGGTGTAACCCCTGCCTAAATAAGTGAACTTTACATCTTCACAAATCCAGGACGACTCACTAACCTCGCATGTAGCGGTAGTAATACGCATCGGAGGAACCATCCGTGTTACCTTTAAGTCCAACGCCTTAGCCACATAGTCTGCCACAAATGAATGTGTTGCTCCCGAATCAAACAACACAGATAAATCAACATTAGATAGAAAAATTATACCTTTAACCAAATTCGGAGCCTTCTCAGTACGTTGCGCATTTGTAGTATAAACTCGTCCCACAGTAGGAACAACAGCAATAGGAGCAGCAGTAGTAGTAGTAGCTGGCGGCAAGGCCTGCAGATTCGCAGCCTGCCCCGAAGAAGATGTGCAATTTCTAGCAAAGTGGCCACTCTGACCACATCTAAAACAATTCGACGTACCAGCACCACATACACCTCTGTGGTATTTCCCACACTTCCCACATTGTGGGGTAAAATATCTGTTCGAAGCACCACCACCACCATTATTTCCACCCCTCTTGAACTGACCAGGAGGCTGCCTTACATGCAACCCCCTACCTCTATTGTTATTATTGAAACCTCCTCTATTAGTATTACCAGAAGGACCAGGTGTCCTCTTAACATCTTGCTCTTTTGTAGAATCAGATTTTGGATACCTCCCATAAACAGTCTCGACCCTTTTGCACTGGGTCACCAAATCAGCAAAGTTTCTCACTGCGGTATTTGACATCCTCTTAGCAATCTTCTCACTCAGCCCTCTTTGAAATTTAGCTGACAAGAATTCCGGAGTAGGTAGAGTACCTCCATAATTAGCAAACTTCACAAGCTCATTAAATTTCGCCACATAGGCATCAACAGTCATCACTCCCTGTACCAGATTATCAAATTCACCTTGCTTAGCCTCCCGAACATCGCGGGGAAAATATTCTTCATGAAATAATCCTTCAAACATAGTCCATGTAAGGACCTCACCCTGAATAACAAATGGGCGAGACACATTGTCCCACCACTCTTGGGCATCACCCTCCAGCATATAAACAGAATACAATAACTTCTGCGGATCTTGGCATCTCATAACCTGAAAAATCTTGTCCATGCCCCTCAACCAAGCAGTGACCTCCTTTGGGTCCCTTGACCCCAGAAATGCGGGTGGCTTATGTTTCCTAAAAGATATGAGCCTACGCTCATCGTCAGCATTATCAAGCACCTGCCCAGCAGCCCCAGTAGATTGGGCAACAGATGACGGATCAGGAACATAACTAGGATCCGTAGTAGTATGATGACTAGCCTCACCAGTGTGGTGACTAGCCCCACTCTCCCCCTGTTGAGGAGTAACAGATGGCGTCGGTGTAGGAGTCACCGTAGCCATATGCGGAGGTGTATCTTCCCTCCTAGGACGACCTCTATCCGCCCTCAACTCAGCCATAAAGGCCTGCATCATATCCTGATTTGCTTTCATCAGGTTCTCAGTCATATTTCTGTTTGCAGCCGTCTCCGCCTGCAGAGCATTCAGTGCTGCAGTGACCGGATCCGGTGGCAAAGGACCTGCACCACGTGCCCCACGGCGACCTCGTGCCCTACTCATGATATCTGTACATGTAACACAAAGGAATGAGTTGATCAGACCCACACTGAGGAATCACATATACATTAATCATAAATAGTTCACAGATAGCTATGACACACAAGATACAACATACACAACAATCAGAGTTCCCTAAACAAAACTGCTCTGATACCATAAAATGTAACAGCCCGTTGTACACCGGTATTGTTAACATTGATTATGATATTAAGCGCAGTTACAATCACAGTGATTAGATTAATTAAATTACGGGCAAATTTTTCTTTTAACATATTCCTTTTCTTTTTCATAAATGCATTTTCCGTAATCAATTAAAACCACAATATAATTGTAAATGCCATTTGCGGAATCATACACTTTCTAACATCCTGAATCTTTCTTTTTATTCAATTCATTTAAACTCACCATCTTACTCTCAAAATTTACCAAGTTATAGTCCTTTACATTGTCTGCGCGTGGTTTCACACCACATATCATTTGGAGTTCTACCCATCAAGTTAAGCCCCTTCATTTTAGTCTAGAAAAACCTTAATTTTCAAAATTTGCACTGTGGTAATCGATTACCAGTGGGTGGTAATCGATTACCACCTGTCAAAAATGAGGCAGTAGCCAATTTTTCAATTCCTCTGTTCTGGTAATCGATTACCAACTTTGGGTAATCGATTACCTCACATGGTAATCGATTACCAAAGGCCAGTAATCGATTACCAGTGCAGACAGTAGCTAATTTTTCGTCCCCTGTTGCATGGTAATCGATTACCATGCTTGGGTAATCGATTACTATGCAGCAAAATGACAGATTACAGCAGTTTTGAGCCCCAAAAAGTGTGTGTAATCCATCCATAACCCCTTGGTACTCCACATAACACATAATCATGTCCTAATGTTGGCTCTAGGCCCTTCCATCATTCAATTTCCTTAAGTTAAACATCAATTACATCATTCTCAAAATAATGGCCATTTACATGTAACTATGGACCATTTTACAACATTACACATCAAGACTTCAAGGCTATGAATGTGGCAATGGACAAGTCCCATGCTCACTCAAAATATACAGTTATCCAAGCCATGAATAATAAAACATAACAAGACTTAGCATATGACCATGAACACTAACAAAAGCATGGAAAATGACATCATGCAATATGTTCATGACCTAAGTCTCAAAATACTAATGGTATGCTATGTGCACTCCATAAACTCCTCCAAAAAGCCATGCAATCCCATGCACCGCATGCCCATCCAACGTCCACTATACGGGCTTCTTGCCCGAAGCTCCTCCCGGCTCATAGTGACCTGAAAGGTGGTCCCCCAAACACGGGGTGAGATATACGGATATATCTCAGTAAACCAATGGAGCTAGAGGCTCTCTCCACTCCATGGCTCACTAAAATGTATCAAAATGACATAATATGGCATGCAAGTAAAACAATATCACCATCCTCCTGGAGACACCCAAGAACATCCACTCATGGATTCGTGTTCAAGGACTCCATCATATAACTCCCGAGACCGTCCTGGCGCCTCTCCCATGGTTGAGAAGACTCCATGGCAATACCCAACCGGAACTCCTCATGAGCCCTATCCGGCGGACGTCCCACGTTTGGATCATCCTGGCGCCGCTCCCAGAGTCGACTCCACGGCAATACCCGACTGGCATTCTCACAAGGATGAATCCAGCGGATGACCAAACTCCACTTGTCAACTGATCAGTGACCACACAATTTCACACAATACAAGCAATATGCATACAAGCACACAAACACATCATGTCATCACTACATAATCCAACCACAACCTTCCTCTAGGTGTGGTGGAGCTCACTAGGGATTAAACCCAAGTTCCAAGAGTTTACCTTAACACGAGCAACACCGTTCCAAACGTATGCTCCAAATCAACTTTTCTCAAATCCAACCGTGTGAGGCACCCTACAACAATCATCAAATCCCAATTACACAAAAACTCATTTTTCATCAAAATTCCTCAAAATTCTCTAAGTTAAAAACCTAGATTTTTCACCAAAATTTAACATAGCATTTCTAGCTTACAAACATGATTCTAAGGCCTTTTCATCTAATAGCATTTTTCCATTTGGGCTCTCTATCATCACACATCTAAAATCAAAGCTTTGAACACATATTCATAGATCTAAGAAATCAACTATCAAAAGACCACAAATATACTTACAATGGGTAGTATGATCACCACCAAGGCTTCCCTAAACCATTTGAAACTCAAAACTCCAAGAAATCTCAAAAATCTCCAATGGGTCGGATCTGTTCTTGCTCAAAACGCGGCCAAAGAGATGGATTCAAGGCTTCTAAGTGCTACCAATGGCTTTGGAAGGTTGTTTACGATAGATTTCAACACCAAAATCAAGCGATTCGGTGGAGAAACGAAGAAATGGGAGAAAAGTGAAGAAATGGTGAAAATGGCTTCTTTCTCACTGTAGGTGCGCGAGAAGTGAAGAGGAAAGGAAGGAAAGAAGGAAAGAAAAAGGAGGTGGGGCCAAGTGACTTCGGTCACACGGGTCCCACACGCGATCTAACTTTAACTCCGATAAAATTTCCGATCACAAATCCTTAATCTAAATATTTTTCCAGTCCATGACATATTTTTCTTTCTCCAAAATAATGATAAAAATTTCACACCTATCGGTACACTCACATCACAGTATTTTAACACTTAAAAATCACTATTCATCGATTTTTCCCAAATTTGCCTATTTACTCAATTTTTCGCCCTGATTCCATTTCCAACCTTACTTTTGTCATTTGAAATCTCTAACTCAATATTTAAGCCTCCTAACACACGGTTGGAAAATTACAATTTTGCCCTTCTTGCCCTTTTTGGCCATAATCCTTGGATTTTCACTAATCCATCAACTTCCATTTCACAATATGACATTAAAATAAACATTTAAATACTTGAGGTGTTATACTTAATATCATATTTGGTGATAACACACCGGTTAACATCGGGGTGTTACATTTATGGTATCAGAGCAGTTTCTTTGGGAACTCTGATGATTGTGTGATTATGGTGAGTGTTGTATAGTTGTAGGTAGACTCTTATTGATTACTACACATGTGATTCCTTAGTTTGGGCCTGATCAACCTATTTCTTCGTGTTATATGTGTGGTCAGTATAAGATGCCTTCGTGACAACCCTGGAGCACCAATGCCAGTCCTTAGGCTGAGGTCGTGGTTGCAGTGTGTTGCTCCACAGACATTGATGTTATAAGTGAATTTGAGAAAATTAAGGACTTAGTGAGAATAAATTGAGATAGTATGTTTAACTATTTTGGGTAGAATGCTACCATAGTTGAATGGTGGTCTTTTGGTTAGTAAGTATGATTGATTCGAGTTGATATTGCGATGATGATGTTGGTAAGTCTTCCCTATATGTATGGGGAGTTAAAACAATTGAGTATATGTGGAATTAATGCCATAACCTTGACATGGTAGGGGATTTGGAACCCCGATGAATTCGTAAAAAATTTGAATATGAGTGCTTATATGTAAGTTTGGATACGATAGGGTTAAATTAGAAGGTTATAAGACCCTTGATAAGGGCATACACTTGGATGAATTAAGGTGTTTGGATGTAGAAATAAATTGAATTTTCAAAATTGGATTGAGGATTGTGAGTACCTTAAAAGAACTAAATAAAGTGTAGATACTTCAATGTTGAAATATGGGACTTTAGTCCATGATGATTTAATGTTGGCTGAATATAAGTGAGGATATCATATGTATAAAAAGTATAATATAAGAAGTTGAGGAAATTGCCATGGATGACATAGGACGAACTTGATTGAAAGTATGAGGGTCCATAATATAATGTTGGTTGGACTTGACAAATGTGAGGTGAGAAAATATAACTGAGTGTGGTGTAGTAATTGTACTAATATGCTTTTATAATGTTGTGTAGCATTGAAATGTTGATGATGTGGCCTAATTATATGTGGATAATGATCCTGTGATGGCTAAGTGCCAGTATATATATATGTATATACATGTTTTGTGAAGGTCGGGGTACCCATATGTATATCTGTGTTGTAATGAATTAGTAAACTCTTTGGTAAAAGAAGAATGATGTAAGTGAAATTCCCTATGATGGGAAGTGTTTGAAGAGATTGTCTCTTTGGAGTGTCATTGGACGCTCAATTTGGTATGGGATTCATGATGGAGTCCTGGTGTGCAAGTTATACCTTAGCACACAAGTTGATAATGCTGTGATAATTAATATTGTCATGGGTTTCCCTTGTGGATTGGATCCTAAGAGGTGTTGCTCTTGGAGGTCCCAGGCGAGCACCGCTCGAAGTTGAGATTTATCTGGTGGTCCTGATGCGCTGAATGCATGGACTGTTAAATGAGGGCACTCTTGGTGTCATAGTGAAATATTGAGAGCAAAAATAAAATGATGTTGTTTTAATGAAGTGGATCTTCTACAGTGTTGGGCATAGTTGCTATGAGTCATGATGAGCAACGGATTAGAATTGTACCGAGCATGGGCAGTATTAAGAGTTGAAAAGTGTGTGCCGAAGTATGAGAAATATGTTGGAATCATGTGAGGATGATTATGCTATGGACTAAGACTAATGACTAGTCAAGTTAAATGAGTAGACTGTTCGAGGAAAGAACCATATCTAGGAAGTCATAGTGAATTGTGCATAAGTAAGATATAACTAGTATACCATTATTTGTCTATATAAAACATTTTTGCCGTTAAATACGGATATGATGTGAATATTGTTATCTCTGTATGGATTATGTTCCCGGAGACTAATATTGTCTTGTGTAAGTAATGTGATGTGAGGAAGTACCTTGTGTTAGTGGGACTGTTAGTACAACCGATGGCATGTTACCTCTTCTTGCGTGAATTATAAGGACAGATTCTCTGATTGGTGGAGCATTGCACCTGGGGCCCTTAGGACAGCAAGAGCTCGAGGGGTTAAACCTAAGGATGTTTTTACCCATTGTATCAGAGGATTGTACCTTGTGAGGAACGCAAGAGGTGAATTTGGATAACTGTAAGTGAATAGTAATATGTCTAATAGGATGAAATGTGTGAGGTGCCATGAGATGGTAGTTGATATATGATTTTTGGGCATTCGGAGATGTGCATGTGCGTATACCAAGTGTGGTATTATAGGTTTGAGTTTTACGAAAATTTTGAAATGGATCGTGGGATTCTCACCCTATGTGAAGGGAATAGAAAATCGATTAGTACTGATGGATTGAGTCGAAGTCTTCTGGGAAGGCTTGTGATGACGAGATGTTAAGATAGTGGCCTGATGGCTTTTCATAAGTAATTAATTGTGATGGAGTAGTATATATGAAATTTGTAGTGAGAGATATGTTGATAAGGTACAATGTGGATGTTGTTCTTGAATAGGTACCACGATATATGATTGTGTGTGCTAGTAGTACTTTGAATAGCCCGAGATACTTGTATACCAGCCGATCTTGAATTATGAAAGTAATGACAGTGATGGATTTAGTTCCATATGACGTGATAGGAAAAATTTGAGAATCCCTATATGATGGGACAGGTATGAGAGAGATATGATATGTGACCTTGGAATGATACATACTAGTTGAATGAAATGATGATGAAGGTGAGGTGTATAGAATGAAACACGTGTGGAATTGATAACATGAGTATGGAACGGTAATTAAAGAAAATTGTTAGTGGAAATCTTAGGCATGTTGCCTTTAATGTGAGAAATCAATGATGAACTATGTGTCAAGTTTTGAGATGATTAGTTGAAATTGTAAGTATGATCTAGTATATGAAAATTCATGAGTGGATTCATGGTTGAAGGCTTTGAAATGGCCGATGTAATATATAAACTGTAATGTGTGGCCCATTAGGTGGTAGTTAAATGTCTTGAGGAAGTGATTCGCCAAGTGTTTGGTGAAAGTTGGTAAACCAGTAAAGCTAGATTCAACAGTTGGCACAGAGATGGTGCTTGTTTGAAGATAAAGTGCAGAAGTGAAATTGCACGTTGTAGGTTAAAAACATGAGAAAAAATATGTGTATATATGAGTTATGGCTAAATGCCAAAAATGGGGATTATTCCCTCAGAAAAGGAAAGTACAATGAGCGTGAGCTAGATGATTACTCGGTGAATTGCACTGAGGGGCTGTTGACATTCCATAACAGTGTTTAATGTGGAATAAGAAATGTAGAAAAATTGATGACGAGAGGACATACTCCGTAGGAATAAAGCTTAGATAAGGATAATTGTAGCTGTAGTGTGTCAGTTGGCACAGATTGAATGAAATGTGATATGACCTTATGGGTATAGTTATTGATGCATTAACTAGGTAGGCAAACCCTCCAAGAGAAATTATGGGCTATATATGTTAGGTAGCCAACTTGTCAAAAGAAATTGGCTTGGTAAAGCCGAGAAAGTGCACAACTGCGATGTGCGCTCCGGCTGTTCACATGTGGTGGCACCGGATGATATTGAAATTAGGGAGGACTTGAAGTCTCCCGTTGGGCCTTTGAAATGATGGGCATTTGTGAAATGAGGCTGAAAAGTCAAAGAATTGTAATGTAAATTTTTAGTGAGAAGCCCGCACACCTGATGAAGCTACTTGGGGACGGGAGACTGAGATTCTCCGGCTGTATCCTGAGTTAGCATATGTGTATAGTTGATTTTGTGGACAAAATTCCAAAAAGGTGGGGTGAATATAACACCTCGTAAACTCAAATGTGAATCTATAGGATATAATGTGGGTTAAAAGGGAAGGATTAGTGAAAATCCTGAAATTGGGGTCAAAATATGTACCAAGGGCAAAATGGTAAATTGCTAGAAACGTAAACCGAGACATGAAAAATGGAGAAGGAGAACTCAAATGATAAAAATAATGCCGGAAATGGATTCAGGACGAAAAACTGAGTAAATAGGTATAACACCTCACAATTCTAAATTAAGTAATTAAAGTATTAAATGAGAAATTAAGTGATGGATTAGTGAAAATCCCAAAGATTAGGCCAAAATACAAAGAAAGGACAAAATGGTAATTAGCCAACACTCAACCCTAGGAAGATAAAAATTGAGCAGGAGGTCTCAGATGATAAAAATAAGCCTGGAAATGGATTCAGAATGAAAAATTGAGTGGATAGGCAAGTTTCGGAAAAATCAGTGAATAGTGTTTTTCGCGGGTAAAAATACCGCAGTCAGGTTGCACCGTAAAACGTGCCAGTGGAATTTTGAACTCTAGGTTTCAAATATTGATTTTAAATGGTCCATAGAAATAGGAAATATAACTTTTGATAATATTTGAGGGATTTAAGTCAATTTGTGGAAGTTTGTCAACGGAGCGCGCTGTAGCTTAAAGCAGTGTTTTTCCGTACTACCGGAAAGCTCCAAATTTATCTGAGGAAGTAAAATTAAAGTATTTTATTAAGAAAAAATTATAATTCCTCATTAGGTTTTTAAATTGTGAATTTTAGTGATGATCGGAGGGAAATTCGGGTGAGTTTTAAATCACGTGGGATCCGGTACCGACTTAAAGTCAAATAAACACTCCTAAACTACTATTCATGTTCTTTCTCCTTCGTGTTTTTCTTTTCTCACAGCGCATGCAGCTCCTTTTCCCCCATCAAATGTGTGCAAGTTTCTTTCTCCCCTAAACCAAGCTATACTCAACCAAATTCAACAAAGTTTGTGTTGAATCTTGATGAAAACACCTTCTAAACACATTGGTACCACTCCTGAGCCTTCAAACCGCGTATTTGGAGAGATCTGAGCAAAAATCAGATTCGAAATCTTGGTGAAAATTGTGTTCTTGGAGCTTTTAAATGCTCCAATGGTGGTGTATACTTAGGTGGAGCCATATACCGTACAATTGGGTGAGTTATTTCAACATTTCATTGGTTGAATTTTGAGTTTTGATTATGGACCCTAAAGAGGGATTTTGTGATATGTGTTGTTAGAGAGCTCAAATGGAAAATGTTTATTAGATGATAATGTCTTAGAATGATGTATTAATGCTAGAAATGCAATGAAAATTTTAAGCGAAAAAAATGGATTTTTAACTTAGAAAAAAATTGATGCATGAAATGGAATTTTTGAGTTTTGTGTTAATGTGTGGTATAGTGAATTGTAGTGTGATTATATGATGTTAGGAAGTGATTATGTGAGTTGTGGGCCATAGGAATTGAGTGGAAATCCTTGGTTTGGACTAACCAAGATTAGGCCATTTATGTACAATTGAGCAAATTGATGTTTTAGAACACTTTGGTGTTGTGTTGTGTGATGGAAAAGTTGTTAGATGGGTTGTGTGGTGATTGGCATGTGGAAAAATCAATGTAAAAATGATAAGTGTTGAAAGTGGCAAAATGTGCCTAAAGTGTAATAATTCGCAAAACGTTGCGAAAAAGTCGTAAAACCGTAAAACAACGATTGAACTAGCCTTTGGGTAACCTAAGTAAGTGAAATAAAATGAGAAAGAAAATTTAGAAAAATAAAACCTAAAATAACCCTATGATGGCCGAACCTTAGAGGGAGAGAAGAGGAATTTGACGTTTTCGCGTTTTGACGTATTGTGACTGAAACTGACGGCTGTGCATGGTTGTACAGGTTGCCGTACGTGGACACAGACTTGGAACAGTGAAACAGTGAATTGCCCTTGGTCCTGGATCAAGTGGATTGAGGTAAGTGATGTGGTTTACACATATTATGTTGAAATTCATGAGTGGTTAAAGTTCTAAGTGTGTGGAATTGTCCTCTGTGTAGGCGTTCCCTGTGAATCAAGCTGTAAGTGGAGTTCTGCGGAGCTCAGTGGAAGGAAAAAGAAAGGTAACCTCTTGGTACTGGGGCTTGTTCCCCTTTTGTGTTCCACCTTGCTAGTTGATGGCAACGGTAGGAAGTGTGTATGAGTAGTGTAGAACAGCATGAGCATGCATGTGCATTATCACAGTGGGTACTTATGTACCAGATCTCTGGCCAGTAGATATTTTTAGCCTTCGGGCAAGTGTTTCCGGACTGCCACTGGATAGGTCTCCGAGAGGGAGTTCCAGTTGACCCAGGGTCGTGGTGTGTTATCCGGATAGGAGCACACTAGGTTGTCTCGGGTGTATATGGTTGGAAGGGGTACCTTGGTGGGTTGTTCTCTGAACACGCCAGGGGTATTACCCATAGACGTATAGCCGAGGACATGGCGTGGTATTGGTAGCTACCATCCCGCATGTCGTAGTTGTTCTGATATTTCCCCCTTTCTCTAAATCCCTTGCTTTATCCTGTTTTATAACAGTGATGGTGTTTTATATTATTGATATACATCAAAGTGAACCATTGGGCGGAGTTTTCTCCAGAACCTCTTGGTTACTGAGATCTATCCGTATATCTCACCCCGTCTCGGGGCATTATTTCAGGATGTACCAGTGGATATGGAGTAGCGGGCGAGAAGCCCGCATTAGGGGTGTAAATGGGCCAGGCCGGCCTACAGGGGCCTATGGCCTGGCCTACGAAAAGCCTGGCCTGCCCTGGCCTACGAGGTAATTAGAGCAGGTTAAGGCTCGTCGATGAGCCTATTTAGAAACAAGGCCGTAGGCTTCAAATAGAATGCCTGGCCTTTTAGCCTGTAGGTCGGCCTGTTTAATATTTAAATAATTTTTTTTATATATTTATTTATTTATTCTAAAACTTAGATAACCTAACCTAATATTTAATATTTTTGTTGTCATGAAATTTTATAATCTGTGTTCTTGTTAAAAAATCTGTTGTGGAATTTTAATAATTTGGACCCATGCTAGAAATATTGTTTAATAAATGAGATATTTAATTTTTTTTTTAAATTTGATTTGCAATATGGTAGGCCTAAAAGGCCTCATAGGCCATGTAGGCTTTTTATTTTTTACTAATAGGGCAGGCTTGGCCTTTAAATTAAGCCTTTGATAGGCTCATAGGCCAGATAGGCTCAATTTTTTCGTGTGTAGGCCTAGGCCATGAAGGCCAAAGCCTACCCTGGCCTGGCCTAATTACACCCCTAGGCCGCATGATGACGAGTGGAGCAGTGGTGTATAGTTTAGCTATCATGTCATTTTAGTTTATGGATTTATTTGGCAAGTGAAGTGTAATATGTAAATATTTGTAGTTTAAAGTGAAAGTTGTAAATGTAATCCAGTGTTGTAAATGTACCATGGATGTATGTAATATGATGGTAGGGCTTTAGGCCTATTGTAGGTTTATGATTATCTGCATTATGATTTATGCATGAAATTGATGTTAGTGATTGAAACTATAAAGGATTGAAAGTAAACTGCTTATGTTTTAAGTGTATATTGTATTGGGTTGTAAGTGCCCCAAGGTGTTGTTGGACCTTGTGTGTGCCACCCATTGGATTTTGCTGGATTTCATGTGTATTAGTGGTGTTAAACAGGTTGCAAATTTGGGGATTTTAGGAAATACAAAGGAAACTCTGGCGAATTTTCTGTAGAATTTGCAGTTTTTGGGTTAACTTTGGAAGAGCGTATCTCTCTCCATAGTGGTCCGATTGGGACGTACCATACGCCATTTTGAAGCTTAAGATGTCCCCTACGTTGTGTCAAAAGCCTAGGATCATTGGTGTTGTGCGCAGCCCATGGGGGCCGTTGTCACGTACTGCCCTGTTTCTGTCCTGTTTAGTGGGCAGATTTGTGGTAGTTTTGAGAAATTAATTTCCGCTTCGTTACTTGGTCAATTTAAGCGTACAATATATCAAATCGAAGTTTGAGGTGTCTAGTTTATGGTGTAAAAGTTCGAGATTCATTCGATGGGCGGTTAGGTGCAGTTTATTCCGTGAAGTTTGGAGGTTTTAGGCTGTTTTGGAGTTGGTAGGCAATGTTGTTTGTCCAACTTCAAACGGCGATAACCGGAGCTCACGAGCTCGGAATCGAGTGTGTGATAGCTTGTTAGAAAGGTAATTGAATAAGGAAAAAAGATAACCTGGAGTCTAAGTTTGGATTTTTGTTTTGAGTTCGTGGAAAAACAGATTGGCAAATCCTGTTAAGTGGTAAAATCGTAAAAGGTGAGGAATTGGCTAAGTGGGTTTATGGGAACCCCTTAGTACCTTGTATGTGATAAAATAAAGTGTATAAGTAGTTAAGAAAGTCTTCCGCTAGTGTTTTAGTTACGATTACAGTTTTTATTATTAAGCTTTTTATTACTTTTATTGTTCGCGTAATAATCGGAAAAAAGTTTATTCTCATTTTTATAAATGAATTGCTGTGATTGTAACTGCGCTTAATATCATAATTAATGTTAACAATACCGGTACGTAACGGGCTGTTACAATAGGCAAGTTTTGAAATTTTGATGAATAGTGACTTTTCCGGTGTAAAAATACTGCGGTATAATTATCCCGATAAGGGTGAAATTTTTATGAGTATTCTAAGGAAATAAAAATATGTCATGAACCAGAAAATTATGTAAGTTTTGAAATTGTGGTCGAAGTTAGGTGATTGGTTAAAGTTAAAACGCATGTGAGACCCGCTTGTGACTTAAGTGAGTCAAACCCACTTTTTCCTCACTTTCCTCTCTCCTTTCTCCTTCTCCTTCCCGTGCGCATAGCCCTTCCCATGGCCTTCCCCCCCTTTGATTTTTCTTTGATTCATAAACCACTCATTTCTCCACCAAATCTAGCAAAGTTTATGTTGAAACTTGATGGCCTTCTAAACACATTGGTACTAGTGGCAAGCCTTGAATCCACCTCTATTTTGCGAAATCTCCCCTCCAAGGCCGCGGCTCAAGCTTTTAGATTTGTGTTCATGGAGCTTCTAGGTGCTCCAATGGTGAAGTATGTTTGGGAGGAGCCTTGTGCCTTGCATTTGGGTGAGTTTTCTTGTGTGTAAATAGTTGAATCATATGATTTGAATTATGAACCCTAAGAGGGCTTAGTTGATTGATGTGTTTAGAGAGCTCAATTGGGAAAAGTTTGTACATGAATGTGTCTTAGAATAATGTGTATTAGCTATAAATGCAATAAAAATTATTGTGGAAAAATATGGATTTTATAACATAGAAAAATTTGAGGTCATGAAATGGTGAAGTTGAATTGTGTGAGGATTGTGTGGTGAGTTGTTGTATGATGTTGTAATATGATTATATGATGAGTGAAAGTGTTAAATTGAATTGAAAAGCCTTGGGGCATACTTCTTGAAGAATTCGAATTATAAGGAAAAGTAAGGACAAATGATATAAAAATGGTGTAGTTGAGGTTGAATGATTGAAAATGATGTTTAAATGGATGATGGTATAGTGGAATGAGAAGAAAAAATGTGTGATGCATGGTGTATGTGGTAATTCGATCTATAAAGGAGATTGAAGTAAAATGGTATGGAAAATATTGTAAAATCAACGGTTGATACCTTGGTGGATAGATGGATGTGATGATGAGTATAACACCTCATATATTTAAATGTGAATATTTATATTATAATGTGAAATGAAAGTTGGTGGATTAGTGAAAATCCGTGATTTATGGCCAAAATGAGCAAAAAGGGCAAAATGGTAATTGACCAGCCGTGTATTCTGAGGCATAAATACTGAGTTAGAGACTTCATATGACAAAAGTAATGCTGGAAATGGAATCAGGGCGGAAAATTAAGTGAATAGGCAAATTTGGGAAAAATTGATGAATAGTGATTTTAAGTGTTAAATACTGTGGTGTGAGTGTACCGATAGGTGTGAAATTTTTATCAATATTTTGGAGAAATAAAAATATGTCATGGACTAGAAAAATATGTCATGGACTGGAAAAATATGTAGATTAAGAATTTATGATCGGAATTTTTATCGGGATTAAAGTTAGATCGCGTGTGGGACCCGTGTGACCGAAGTCACTTAGCCTCCCACCCTTTTTCTCCTTTCCTTCCTTCTTTTTTTCTTCTTCATGCGCGCGCCCCCCTGCAAGTGAAGAGCCAAAACACCATTTCTTCATCTCTTTGCCATTTTCTCATTTCTTCACCAAATCTCTTGATTTTGGTGTTGAAATCTATTGTAAACAACTTTCTAGATCCATTGGTAACACTTACAAACCTTGAATCCACCTCTTTGCTTCGTTTTTGGCCAAGAACAGATCCGACCCCTTGATGTTCTTGGAGTTTTGTTGGAGCTTTGGTCTTCCTTTGGCTTAGTGGAGCCTTGGTGGTGAGCATACACTTGATTGTGAGTATACTTGTGGTATTTTTGTGGTTGATTTTGTAGATCTAGGAATTTATGCTCTAAACCTTTAATTTTAGATGTGTGATGATAGAGAGCCCAAATGGAAAATTGATATTAGATGAAAATGCCTTAGAATCATGCTTGTAAGCTAGAAATGCTATGATAATTTTTGGTGAAAAAGTTAGGTTTTTAACTTAGGAAAGTTTGAGGAATTTTCATGAAAATTGAGGTTTGGTGTAATTTGGATTTGATGATTGTTGTAGGGTGCCTCACACGGACGTGGTTGTGAAAGGTTAATTTGGAGCATACGTTTGGAACGGATTTGCTCGTATTGAGGTAAACCCTTGGAACTTGGGTTTAATCCCTTGTGTGCTCCACCACACCTAGTGTAAGGTTGTGGTTGGGTTATGTGTTTATGGCATGGTGTGATTATGTGCTTGTATGCATATTGCTTGGATTGTATGAAAAAATTGTTTGGTCACTGGCCAGTTGACGTGTGTTGGGTTTGGACATCCGCTGGATCATTTCGTGACGGAGTGCCAGTCGGGTATGCCATGGGGTCGACTCTGGGAGCGACACCAGGATGAGCCAAACGTGGGACATCCGCCGGATAGGGCTCATGAGGAGTTCCGGTTGGGTTGGCCATGGAGTTTTCTCAACCATGGGAGAGGCTCTAGGATTGTCTCGGGAGTTATATGATGGAGTCCTTGAACACAAATCCATGCGTGGATGTTCTCGGGTTGTCTCCAGTTGGTTGGTGATATTGTATTGCTTGCATATTACATGATGTCATATTTATACATTTGAGTGAGCCATGGAGTGGAGAGAGCCTCTAGCTCCATTGGTTTACTGAGATATATTTGTATATCTCACCCCGTGTTTGGGGGACCACATTTCAGGTCACTATGAGCCGGGAGGTGCTTCGGGCAAGAAGCCCGCTTAGTGGACAGTGGATTTACATGCGGTGCATTGGGATTGCATGACATTTTGGAGGAGGACTATGGATTGCACATAGCATGACATTAGTATTTTGAGACTTAGGTCATGAACATATTGCATGATGTCATTTCCATGCTTTTGGTAGTGTTCATGATTGTGTACTAAGTCTTGTTTATTTCTTATTATTCATGACATGGATAATTGTATATTTTGAGTGAGCATGGGACTTGTCCATTGCCACATTCATTGCACTTGAAGTCTTGATGATTCATGTTGTAAAAATGGTCCATATTTATATGTAAATGGCCATTATATTGAGGACTTTGTAAATGATGTATGAATTAAGGAAAATGCATGATGGAAGGGCCTAGAGCCTACATTAGGATATGTTTATGTGTTGTGTGGAGTACCAAGGTGTTAGGGATGGATTACACAACCCTTTTTGGGCTGAACATGCTGTAATCTGTCACTTTTGCTGCATAGTAATCGATTACCCAAGCATGGTAATCGATTACCATGCAACAGGGGACGAAATTTGGCTACTGTCTTCACTGGTAATCGATTACTGAGGCTTGGTAATCGATTACCATGTGAGGTAATCGATTACCCAAGGTTGGTAATCGATTACCAGAACAGAGGAGGTGAAATTTTAGCTACTGCCTCATTTTTGACAGGTGGTAATCGATTACCACCCACTGGTAATCGATTACCACAGTGAAATTTTTGAAATTTTAAGTTTTTCTAGACTAAAAGAAAGGGGCTTAACTTGGTGGGTAGAACTCCAAATGATACGTGGTTTGAAACCACGTGTAGATAACGTGAAGAACTATAACATGGTAAAACATGAGAGTAAGATGGTGAGTTTAAATGAATTGAATAAAAAGAATGATTAGTGATGTTAGTGAAATGTATGATTCCGCGAATTGCATTTACAATTATAGTGTTGTTTTAATGGATTACGGAAAAAGTTATTGTTATGAAAAGGAATATGATAAAAGAAAAAAAGTTGCCCGTAATTTAATTAATCCAATTACTGTGATTGTAACTGCGCTTAATATCATAATCAATGTTAACAATACCGGTGTACAACGGGCTGTTACATTTTATGGTATCAGAGCAGTTTTGTGAGGGAACTCTGATTGTGTGTGTTTGTATCTTGTGTGCCATAGCTATCTGTGAACTATTTATGATTAATGTATATGTGATTCCTCAGTGTGGGTCTGATCAACTCATTCCTTTGTGTTACATGTACAGATATCATGAGTAGGGCGCGTGGTCGCCGTGGGGCACGTGGTGCAGGTCCTTTGCCACCGGATCCGGTCACTGCAGTCCTGAATGCTCTGCAGGCGGAAACGGCTGCAAATAGAAACATGACTGAAAACCTGATGAAGACTAATCAGGATATGATGCAGGCCTTTATGGCTGAGATGAGGGCTGATAGAGATCGTCCTAGGAGGGATAATTCACCTCCACACACGGCTACGGTGACTCCTACACCGACGCCATCTGTTACTCCTCAACAGGGGGAGAGTGGGGCTAGTCACCACACTGGTGAGGCTAGTCATCATACTACTGACCGTAGCTATGTTCCTGATCCATCATCTGTTGCCCAATCCACTGGGGCTGCGGGGCAGGTGCTGGATAATGCCGATGATGAGCGTAGGCTCATATCTTTTAGGAAACATAAGCCACCCGCATTTCTGGGGTCAAGGGACCCAAAGGAGGTTACTACTTGGTTGAGGGGAATGGATAAGATTTTCCAAGTGATGAGATGCCAAGATCCACAAAAGTTATTGTATTCGGTTTATATGCTGGAGGGTGATGCCCAGGAGTGGTGGGACAATGTGTCTCGCCCGTATATTATTCAGGGTGAGGTTATTTCTTGGACAATGTTCGAAGGTCTATTTCATGAAGAATATTTTCCCCGTGACGTTCGGGAGGCAAAGCAAGGTGAATTTGATAGTTTGGTACAGGGAGTCATGACTGTGGATGCCTATGTGGCAAAATTTAATGAACTTGTCAAGTTTGCTAATTATGGGGGTACTCTACCTACTCCGGAGTTCTTGTCAGCTAAATTTCAAAGAGGGCTGAGTGAGAAGATTGCTAAAAGGATGTCAAACACTGCGGTGAGAAACTTTGCTGACTTGGTGACCCAATGCAAGAGGGTCGAGACTGTTTATGGAAGATATCTGAAATCTGATTCGGCAAAAGCGCAAGATGTTAAGAGGACACCTGGTCCTTCTGGAAATACTAATAGAGGAGGTTTCAACAATAATAACAGGGGTAGGGGGTTGCATGTAAGGCAGCCTCCTCGTCAGTTCAAGAGGGGTGGAAACACTGTTGGTGGTGGTGCTGCGGACAGATATTTTACCCCAAAATGTGGGAAGTGTGGGAAATACCACAAAGGTGTATGTGGTGCTGGTCCGTTGGCATGTTTTAAGTGTGGTCGGAATGGCCACTTTGCTAGAGAGTGTCCATCTTCTTCGGGGCAGGCTGCGAATCTGCAGGCCTTGCCGACAGCTACTACTACTGCTACTCCTACTGCTGCTGTTCCTACTGTGGGACGGGTATATACTACTAATGCTCAACATACTGAAAAGGCTCCGAATTTGGTAAAAGGTATAATTTTCCTCTCTAATGTTGATTTGTCTGTATTATTTGATTCGGGAGCAACACATTCATTTGTGGCGGACTATGTGGCTAAAGCATTGGACTTAAAGGTAACACGAATGGTTCCTCCGATGCGTATTACTACCGCTACAGGAGAGGTTAGTGAATCGTCTTGGATTTGTGAAGATGTGAAATTCACCTATTTAGGCAGAGGTTACACCATTGATTTAATTATCTTACCCCTGGCCTCTGTCAATTTGATTTTGGGGATGGATTGGTTGTCTCGGAACTGCGCAATGATTGATTGCTGCGGAAAGAGGTTGTTGCTATCTCACGAGAGGCCGTCTGTTTGTCCGTCCTTGTATTTGTCTGTTAGTCAAACTGTGAAAGCCTTGAAGGCTGGAGACTTGGGTTATGTCCTTTTGGGCGGATTGGTGGGTGACAAAAAGGAGGAGATTTCTACTATTCCGGTTGTAAATGAGTTTGAGGACGTATTCCCTGATGAGATACCGGAATTTCCGCCTGAGAGAGAAATTGAGTTCTCGATTGACCTATTGCCTGGTGTGGGGCCGATCTCCTTGGCTCCATACCGGATGTCGCCACTTGAGCTGGCTGAGCTGAAGAAACACATTGAAGAATTATCTGCGAAGAATTTTATTAGGCCGAGTGTGTCTCCGTGGGGAGCACCGGTGATATTTGTGAAGAAAAAGGATGGTAGCATGAGATTGTGCACTGACTACCGACAGTTGAACAAAGTGACTATTAAGAACCGGTACCCGTTGCCGCGCATTGATGATTTATTAGATCAGTTGAGGGATGCCTGCGTGTTTTCGAAGATTGACCTCCGGTCCGGATATCACCAGATTCGGATTAAACCGGAGGATGTACCTAAAACAGCTTTCCGATCCAGATATGGACATTTTGAATATCAAGTGATTCTTTTTGGGCTTACTAATGCCCCTGCGGTGTTCATGGATTATATGAATCGCATTTTTAAACCGTATTTGGACCAGTTTGTAATTGTATTCATTGATGACATATTGATCTACTCTAAGAGTAAAGAGGAGCACATCGACCATTTGAGGACCGTGTTGCAGGTGTTTAAAGATAAGAAATTGTATGCTAAACCGTCTAAGTGTGAATTCTGGTTGTCTGAGGTGCAATTTTTGGGTCATGTTATTTCTGCAAGTGGTGTTGCAGTGGATCCAAGCAAGATTGAAGCGGTAAGTGACTGGGAACGACCTAAGACTGTGACTGAAATCAGAAGTTTTCTGGGGCTTGCTGGCTATTATCGCCGATTTATATAGGGATTTTCTGCAATGGTTCTACCGTTGACCCGATTGACACGAAAGGATACTCCTTTTGTGTGGACCCAGGAATGTGAGGACTGTTTTCTGCTACTTAAAGAGAAATTGACCACTGCTCCGGTGTTGACTCTACCTGATCCGGAGGGTGAGTTTGTGTTATATTGTGATGCCTCTAAGAAAGGTTTAGGGAGCGTACTGATGCAGGAAGGAAAAGTGATTGCTTACGCGTCTAGGCAGTTAAGGCCGCATGAAGAAAATTATCCGACGCACGACTTGGAACTGGCTGCTATTGTGTTTGCCTTGAAAATCTGGAGGCACTTTCTGTATGGGATGAAATTTGCTGTGTTCAGTGACCATAAAAGCTTGAAATATTTGTTTGATCAGAAGGAGCTGAATATGAGACAGCGTAGATGGGTTGAATTCTTGAAAGATTGTGACTTTGAGCTGAAATACCACCCGGGAAAGGCTAATGTTGAGGCAGATGCATTGAGTAGGAAGTCTGTTAATTTATCTCATATGATGATGTGGGACAATGAAGTGATTGAGCAATTTCGTGACATGAAAATAACGGATTTCTTTGCAGGGAGAATGTGTGATATGGAGTTGACTCGGATTGAGAACGAGCTGCACGAGAAGATTAAAGAGACTCAAATCAGAAATGAAAGTATAAAGTATTTGAAAGGCCAGAGTGGCATATCTGTTAATGAACAAGGATTATTATTATATCAGGGCAGGATTGTTGTGCCCAAGGAACTTGCAGAGGAAGTAATGACTGAGGCCCATAAGGGTCAATATGCTATCCACCCAGGTGCCACAAAAATGTACCAAGATTTAAAAGTTAAGTTCTGGTGGCCTGGGATGAAAAGGGATGTTGCCGAGTACGTATCTAAGTGCTTGGTGTGTCAGAAAGTGAAAATAGAGCATCAGAAACCTGCTGGACTACTTCAGCCGCTGGACATACCTGAATGGAAATGGGAGAGTATTTCAATGGATTTTGTTGTTGGATTGCCGCGAACTCAAGCTGGTTATGATTCAATTTGGGTTATTGTGGACCGACTCACGAAGTCTGCACATTTTCTACCAGTACGGGTGGATTACACCACAGAGAAGTTGGCTACACTGTATGTAAAGGAGATTGTTAGACTCCATGGGATACCGATTAGCATTGTCAGTGATCGGGACCCGAAGTTTACTTCACGCTTTTGGGGAGCTTTGCAGCAGGCTTTTGGCACTCAGCTTCGACTGAGCACTACTTATCACCCGCAGACTGATGGTCAGACTGAGAGGACCATACAGACACTTGAGGATATGCTGAGAGCTTGCACACTGGAACAGGGTAATGCCTGGGATAGGTACTTGCCGTTGGTGGAATTTTCTTATAACAACAGTTTTCATTCCAGTCTGGGTATGGCACCGTATGAGGTTTTGTATGGCAGGAGGTGTCGTACGCCCACTTGTTGGACTGAGGTAGGTGATAAAGAAAGATTTGGTCCGGACTTTGTGCAGGAAACAACAGTGCAAATTGAAATGATTAGAGAAAAATTGAAACAAGCACAGAATCGGCAGAAAAGCTATTATGACAATAAGCATAGACCGCTGGAATTTGAAGAAGGTGACCACGTTTTTGTACGGTTATCTCCGGTCACAGGTGTTGGCCGTGCGTTGGGTGTGAGGAAGCTGAGTCCACGATTCATTGGGCCGTATCAAATTATGAAAAGAGTAGGATTGGTGGCCTATCAGCTTGCCTTACCCCCGCAATTATCCAATTTACATGATGTTTTTCATGTGTCGCAGTTGCGACGTTATGTTCCGGATGAATCACATGTGGTGATACCGGATAATATTGAAATCAGGGAGAACTTGAAGACTCCCATCGGTCCGATTGCAGTATTGGATCGCAGTGAAAAGAGACTGAGAAGTAAAATTATTCCCATGCTGAAGATTCAGTGGGAAGGCCGCACACCTGAGGAGGCTACTTGGGAGCGGGAGGACGAGATTCTCCGGCTGTATCCTGAGTTAGCAAGCAGGTATGATTTAATTTTGCGGACAAAATTTCTAAAAGGAGGGGTGAATATAACACCTCATATATTTAAATGTGAATATTTATATTATAATGTGAAATGAAAGTTGGTGGATTAGCGAAAATCCGTGATTTATGGCCAAAATGGGCAAAAAGGGCAAAATGGTAATTGACCAGCCGTGTATTCTGAGGCATAAATACTGAGTTAGAGACTTCATATGACAAAAGTAATGCTGGAAATGGAATCAGGGCAAAAAATTGAGTGAATAGGCAAATTTGGGAAAAATTGATGAATAGTGATTTTAAGTGTTAAATACTGTGGTGTGAGTGTACCAATAGGTGTGAAATTTTTATCAATATTTTGGAGAAATAAAAATATGTCATGGACTGGAAAAATATGTAGATTAAGAATTTATGATCGGAATTTTTATCGGGATTAAAGTTAGATTGCGTGTGGGACCCGTGTGACCGAAGTCACTTAGCCTCCCACCCTTTTTCTCCTTTCCTTCCTTCTTTTTTTCTTCTTCATGCGCGCCCCCTGCAAGTGAAGAGCCAAAACACCATTTCTTCATCTCTTTGCCATTTTCTCATTTCTTCACCAAATCTCTTGATTTTGGTGTTGAAATCTATTGTAAACAACCTTCTAGATCCATTGGTAACACTTACAAACCTTGAATCCACCTCTTTGCTTCGTTTTTGGCCAAGAACAGATCCGACCCCTTGATGTTCTTGGAGTTTTGTTGGAGCTTTGGTCTTCCTTTGGCTTAGTGGAGCCTTGGTGGTAAGCATACACTTGATTGTGAGTATACTTGTGGTATTTTTGTGGTTGATTTTGTAGATCTAGGAATTTATGCTCTAAACCTTTAATTTTAGATGTGTGATGATAGAGAGCCCAAATGGAAAAATGCTATTAGATGAAAATGCCTTAGAATCATGCTTGTAAGCTAGAAATGCTATGATAATTTTTGGTGAAAAAGTTAGGTTTTTAACTTAGGAAAATTTGAGGAATTTTCATGAAAATTGAGGTTTGGTGTAATTTGGATTTGATGATTGTTGTAGGGTGACTCACACGGACGTGGTTGTGAAAGGTTAATTTGGAGCATACGTTTGGAACGGATTTGCTCGTATTGAGGTAAACCCTTGGAACATGGGTTTAATCCCTTGTGTGCTCCACCACACCTAGTGGAAGGTTGTGGTTGGGTTATGTGTTTATGGCATGGTGTGATTATGTGCTTGTATGCATATTGCTTGGATTGTATGAAAAAATTGTTTGGTCACTGGCCAGTTGACGTGTGTTGGGTTTGGACATCCGCTGGATCATTTCGTGACGGAGTGCCAGTTGGGTATGCCATGGGGTCGACTCTGGGAGCGACACCAGGATGAGCCAAACGTGGGACATCCGCCGGATAGGGCTCATGAGGAGTTCCGGTTGGGTTGGCCATGGAGTTTTCTCAACCATGGGAGAGGCTCTAGGATTGTCTCGGGAGTTATATGATGGAGTCCTTGAACACAAATCCATGCGTGGATGTTCTCGGGTTGTCTCCAGTTGGTTGGTGATATTGTATTGCTTGCATATTACATGATGTCATATTTATACATTTGAGTGAGCCATGGAGTGGAGAGAGCCTCTAGCTCCATTGGTTTACTGAGATATATTTGTATATCTCACCCCGTGTTTGGGGGACCACATTTCAGGTCACTATGAGCCGGGAGGAGCTTCGGGCAAGAAGCCCGCTTAGTGGACAGTGGATTTACATGCGGTGCATTGGGATTGCATGACATTTTGGAGGAGGACTATGGATTGCACATAGCATGACATTAGTATTTTGAGACTTAGGTCATGAACGTATTGCATGATGTCATTTCCATGCTTTTGGTAGTGTTCATGATTGTGTACTAAGTCTTGTTTATTTCTTATTATTCATGACATGGATAATTGTATATTTTGAGTGAGCATGGGACTTGTCCATTGCCACATTCAATGCACTTGAAGTCTTGATGATTCATGTTGTAAGAATGGTCCATATTTATATGTAAATGGCCATTATATTGAGGACTTTGTAAATGATGTATGAATTAAGGAAAATGCATGATGGAAGGGCCTAGAGCCTACATTAGGATATGTTTATGTGTTGTGTGGAGTACCAAGGTGTTAGGGATGGATTACACAACCCTTTTTGGGCTGAACATGCTGTAATCTGTCACTTTTGCTGCATAGTAATCGATTACCCAAGCATGGTAATCGATTACCATGCAACAGGGGACGAAATTTGGCTACTGTCTTCACTGGTAATCGATTACTGAGGCTTGGTAATCGATTACCATGTGAGGTAATCGATTACCCAAGGTTGGTAATCGATTACCAGAACAGAGGAGGTGAAATTTTAGCTACTGCCTCATTTTTGACAGGTGGTAATCGATTACCACCCACTGGTAATCGATTACCACAGTGAAATTTTTGAAAATTTAAGTTTTTCTAGACTAAAAGAAAGGGGCTTAACTTGGTGGGTAGAACTCCAAATGATACGTGGTTTGAAACCACGTGTAGATAACGTGAAGGACTATAACATGGTAAAACATGAGAGTAAGATGGTGAGTTTAAATGAATTGAATAAAAAGAATGATTAGTGATGTTAGTGAAATGTATGATTCCGCGAATTGCATTTACAATTATAGTGTTGTTTTAATGGATTACGGAAAAAGATATTGTTATGAAAAGGAATATGATAAAAGAAAAAAAGTTGCCCGTAATTTAATTAATCCAATTAATGTGATTGTAACTGCGCTTAATATCATAATCAATGTTAACAATACCGGTGTACAACGGGCTGTTACAATGAGTTAATTCAAGGATTAAAATGATTGAAGTAGTTGTGATAAATGGAAAAATAGCCTCAGGCTTAAGTAGTTATGTTAATTAGCATTATTGTGAAGATAATTGATTATATGTAATTGATTGTGAATCATTGTTGTTGATCAATATAGGTTTCCTCGCACGGACGCTATGGAAGCGGATTAAGCTTGGAGCTTACGTATGGAGCATTGGCTTCAGAGTTGAGGCAAGCCTTTGGAACTTGGGTTTAGTCCCTTGTGTGCTCCACCACACCTAGTGGAAGGTTGTGGTTGGATTTTGTGTCATTGGACATTGTGTGATTATGAGTTCTCATGCATTATTGCTTGATTGTGTGACATGCTTGGAGCATGTTGTGTGTGAATTATTTGATCTCTGGCCAGTAGATGTGTGTTGGTTTGGACTTCCGCTGGATAATTCCGTTGGGGATTCCAGTCGGGTTTTGCCGTGGAACCGACTCTGGGAGCGGTACCCGGATGATCCAAACGTTGGACTTCCACTGGATATCCCGCTGGGGATTTCGGTCGGGTTTTTCCATGGGACCGACTCTGGGAGCGGTACCAGGATGATCCAAATGTGGGACTTCCGCTGGATAGGGCTCATGAGGAGTTCTAGTTGTGTTTTGCCATGGGGTCGTCTCAACCATGGGAGAGGCACCAGGAAGATCCCGGGAGTTATACGATGGGGTCCTTGAACGTAATCCAACTGTGGATGTTCTTGGATTGTACCCAGTTGTTTGTGATATTGTATGTCATGCATTTTTACATAATGTTATTGTTGCACATTGAGTGAGCCATGGGGTGGAGAAGCCTCTAGGACCCTTGGTTTACTGAGATATATTTGTATATCTCACCCAGCGTTTGGGGACATCGTTTCAGGTTAGGTTGAGCCTGGAGGAGTGGAGCATGAGGTGCATATGGGAGGCATAACATATTAGAGGATTAAATTGGGATACACTTAGCATAACGTTTAATGTTTTGGATTTAGATCATGAACTTGTGCATGTTGAAAATGTCATGCCTTTGTATGTTCATGACTATATGTTGAGTCCTTTAAAATTGATGTATATTTATGCCTTTAGTTTCTATTGGTATTTTGGTGAGCATGGGACTTGTCCATGGCCACACATATTGTATCTTGAGGCATTGAACACTTATGATGTAAAATGAGCCATATGATATGTAAATGGCAACACAATTGGTGAATGAGGTAAAATGGTACATTGGTATTAGAAAATGCATAATGGATGGGCCTAGGGCCTATATTAGAACTTGTGTAAGGTGTATATTAAGTATCAAGGTGTTAGGAGTAAGTTACGTCACTCTTTTTGTGTGTTAAAAGCTGTCATCTGTCATTTTACTACATAGTAATCGATTACCTTCCATTGGTAATCGATTACCTTCCATTGGTAATCGATTACCATGTAACAGGGGACGCAAAATGAGCCACTGTGAACAAAGTAATCGATTACCTGAGCATTGGTAATCGATTACCAATGCTTGGTAATCGATTACCAGAGAACAGGGGAGCTGAAATGAAGCTTCTGCCTCATTTTGAAATTCTGGGTAATCGATTACCACAGGCATGGTAATCGATTACCACAGTGCAATTTTCAAAAATAATGATTTTTCTAGACTGAAACAAATGGCATAACTTGGTCTACAGAGCTCCGAATTGTGCGCGGTTTGAAACCACGTGTAGCTTATGAAGAGAGCTATAACATGTTAAGAGATGGGAGTCAAAAGATAATTTTAAATTAATTAGGTAATAAGAAAGATAGTGAATATCAGTAAGTTTATGCTTCCGCGAGTTTTGCATTTACAATTACGGAGTATTTTGATTAGTTACGGAAATGGTTAATTGTTTAAATGAGGGAGTAATAAAAGGAAAAAGTTTTCCCGTAATTTAATTAACCTAATTTCTGTGATTGTAACTGCGCTTAATATCATATTTGGTGATAACACACCGGTTAACATCGGGGTGTTACAGAGAGGGATGATTTGGCAGCAGTGGCTAAGTCCAGGTTTTGAAGAAGGTCTTGAAAGATTTGGATTAAGGAAGTGGTCTTTAGAGAGTCCTCCTCCATCCGTGAAAACATGGCCCTCATAGTAGAGGTCAAGCCCGAGTTAACGAAGAGACTCGGAGGAGGCTTCAAGGCGGCCCTGAGGCCGTCGGAAACCCCCGTCCTCCACAACTCTCCAGGCTCTAGGTTGATTAGATTCTTCTGAGGAGCGGTGGGGGGAGCTGGACAGGGAGAAGAGGGAGGGACTTGAGCATCAGGATTCACCACCTCAGCACTTGTTGAGCTGTTACCAAGAATGGTATCTATCTGTCTTCTCTTCGAAGCCTCGGGCTCAAGTGGAGCAGCGTCTTTTGCTTTCCCCTTTGCAGACTTCTTGGGAAGAAACTTCTTGTATTCGGCGGAGGTCATGCTGACTGCAAAAGAGGGTCAGAAGTCTCGAATCAAGATACGACATATAAACTATGACAAATATAAATCATATAAACTTGAAGTATATACCGAGCTCATAAAGGGCATCGTCCCCAAATTTATCTACAATTCGACTTAAGTCAATGATGCCGTAATCATCGACATATTCAATTAGAACGCGTACCGCCAACCTTTCTGAGTTGGAAAGAGCGGTCAAAGGGGTGGCATAATCTTTAGGACGCCTTCGATAATGTTTCTGTGTCCAATACAGCTCGAACTGACATGAAATATTTTCGTCGTCCAACAACTCTTTTCCAAACCACGGAAGAGAGTCGGAACGAGAGGCCACTTTAAAATAGGCATTTTTGAGCCTTTGAAGGATTGGGAGTAGGGAATGAAGATACCCCTACCACGAGTACCTCGAAGGGTAACCTACCCCTTTCTTTCTCTTGCCTTGGCACCAGTCCGAGCTGTATATACATCAAAGAAAAAATAGAAGAGAGAGACTGTACAGGGTAAGCCGAGGTAAGTGCATGCTTGCTCAAAACCTCGGACAAAAGCCCAAGAATTGGGGTGAAGTTGTGAGGGAGCTACCCTAATACGTTGGAGCACTGCCATCTGAAATTCGGTGAACGGAAGCCGAATTCCGAGCTTGGTAATCAGGTCCCGGTAAAAGTAGAAAAAGCAAGGCTCGTCCAATATAGGACCTATACATACCGGATGATCTCCTGCGGGAAGAATGTCGACCCCACTAGGGTTTCCAAGAGGGAGTTGGGCTACGTCGCCCGGTGTCATAACGGACCGCATTTGAAGGATCTCTAGAAGGACCCAATTCTGAAGATCAGAATTTCCCATTATCACGTCCCTAGAACACGAAGGAGTAGGGTCAGTATAAAAATCAACCTGATACGACCCCGGGTCATCTAGGTCAAGCGGTAAGGAGCCTGGACTCCAAGAAAAAGGGATGGAATCATCAGAGCTACTAATGAGATCGACGAAATGAACCTGACTAGATGTCGAATCGTCAAAGTGTAGGGGAACATCCGACGTGGGAGAACCCAGTTCGGATGAGGAAATACTTGAAGAGCTATCACTCAACTAAAAAGGTGGAATCCGGCTTAGAACGGACCCCGGACCTGGAGCTAGTTGTAAGGGTGGTAAAATGTAAGATAGAGGAACTGGTTCAGGAGAGGAGCCCAACCCAGAAGTCGATGGTTTAGGGATTGAGGAGGAAACACTTGTTCACCCCTTCTTCCCCTCCGACCTCTACCTCTCCTACCACGAACACCTCGGGAAGCCCGATGACCTCCTCGGTGACTTCGAAGAAGCTGCTAGAGCTTCTTCTCTTCGGTGTATTCTTTACTATAGAACCAGTACTGAACGGATCTGGGCAACTCCTTTATCATTCCCTCAGATATTTCCCCCTATCATTTCGGCTACTGGCCGCATTAGAAGAACCAGGAATGTCCATTATCCACTTTAAAATGGGAAGTTCAGAAAACACTCTTCCCCAACAAAAATATGAACAAATACGTGAATCAAAAACGTGTGGAAAGGAAAAGAAAGGTACCTGGTCTAGATAAGGACTGAGAAGAAGATTAATGAACGCAGAACGCCTTGACAACGGGGAGAGACCCAGAAGACTCAAAGAAATGTGTTTGAAGGTGCAAGGAAAGGCAGTGCAAAGTAAAAATTTCCTACCAGTTTCAAACCGGTATTTAAAGGGTGAAAAAGCATGAAGCGTGAAGGCCGAGGTTTTCTAAATAGCTGTGGAACAAGGGGCAGAAGGGGGATTTCACCCTGCACGCCCTGCATGTCCTGCACGCATTCAATGCGTTCAATCATGACCTACGCCAGGCTCAACATAGCATACCTTGCACGATGCACGAATCGCCAATAGGTGGAGTACACGTGGATCACTGTAACCGTCACCGCAGGTGTGAAATGAAAGGTCAGGGAAATGCGATAAGATCAAATTCTGACCTCTGAAATCCAATGACGTCATGAGTTCGACTAAGAATTCTTGAATAAAAGTAGGAATCTAGCTACGACCTTCGACTTGGCCCGATATGAGTAAATCAAAGTTCGGATCAAATAAATACCCAAAGTTAGAAAGCAAGTTTAGGTAAAAGTCGACATGCTAAAAGCTTGGAGTCATGTGATAGCAACAGGAAAGATCGACTAGCATTACACGTGGTCTTGGCGAAGATAGTTCCGAATTGGAAAGGGGATGTCAAAATAAGTAGAAATTCGAGCTCAAGATTGCTAACTAATTTGAAGCAATTAAAAATCACCTCGGCATTCCGACCTACGGGATACCAAGCTGGGGGGCAACTGTTATGGATATGGAGGTCATATCCCAACTGCCTGACAGAAGATCTCACTAAGAGATTCTCAAGCATCTCAACAGCTTGGAACAGTCACAGATACAGGGCGCAAAAGGCGGATGAGATCTCAACAAGAGGGCGGTTATGCCCGACTAAATGGGGAGTTCAGAGGGCCTAAACCTAGGAAGGTAATCCTATAAATAAGAACTCAAAGACCCCAGGTACTGACTTCGAATCATTAGCTAATATCACCCACATTGTGCACACACGACTCCTTGGTTGTAAAATCTATTGCTTGTGCGTAGTGATTGGGACCTCGGCTTTAAGCCCAGTATTCAATTGATATACACTTTCTCTGAGCGCATACCATACGGTATAGCAATGCGGTCTATCTTGAACCTAACACTATACATAATTGGCTTCTCTTTCACTTTCTTTCTTTCCTTTTTGAAAGTTTGAGGCTTTGTGTTGCAAACATGAATAGTGGTGGGTTGAGGGCTTCAATTCCAAGCGATGTGAGGAAAACGATCCAAAACATCAAGCAATGTGAGCTCTCACCCCACTATTTCTTTATTGGGTTGTTTTGATCTTGATCTTGATTTTTTTTTTTGTGTGGGGTGATCAGTGTGTGTTTTCTCATCTATGTTTTGTTTTGTTTGGGAGCATGTTGATGGAATTGGGTTTTTGGAGTGTGGAGTGGGAACCTTCTAGGATAAGTTTTGTTTGGCTAAAGTTTTAAATTTTTTTATAACACCCTTTTGATTTTGGTGAGTTAGGTGTGAATGTGTTAGAAAATTCATTTTTTTATTCTAGTGTCGATAAAGTTGTTATGTTAAATTTGGGTTTTCTTAATGGGTTTTATAATTTTCATGTTGAAGGAGAATTGAAATCTCATGTTGTAGAGATAAAAAGCATGTGGGACCCATGTATTAAAAAAAATTATATGTATGACCCATGTCAGCACGGAAATCGAAGGATGTGTAGGAAAATTGTAATTCTCATGTTGAATGAGAATTATAAAACCCTTTTTTAATACCCTTTTGATATTTGTGAGGTTTTGTGTAGCTGGACTATGCAGAGTTTAGTTTTTGTTAAGGTAGGAGTCATCTTGTGGACTTTCTGAGCATCTAGTTTCATATCAGATGTGCTTGGTTGACTAGTAGTTTTGAACTTGACTCTACTAATTGGTAGAGGCTCTTCATTGTTGAACCCATTTGGAAATCTAAAACCCCTTGTAAAGTCAAATGTTTTGATGCTTTTTAGAATCAATGCCAGTAATTTGTTGCTTATTTAGGAACAATGCAATGTGTTTTTCTTTTGATTTTGTTGTAAAATTTTGTTTTGTTACTTCCCAGCATGGATTCTTCGTGGTATTGTTAGCACATATTTATATATAATTATATTATATTATTTTATGATATTTAAATGTCTTTGGATTATTAATTAGTGTTTTTGCAGGTAATTTAAGCTCAATTGAGTTATGTAAGGATATTTGTAAAAATTGAAGGTAAGAAGTAAAAATGGTAATATTTGTCTTTTTACTCACTTATTTTATTTATTTTTATCTTCAGATTAAATGAAAAAGAAGGTAGCAGTCTGGACCGTTGGATTTGAGGAGATGAAGGGCTGTGATAAAAGAAGAAGAAGCTGATGATTTTAAAAAAGGAAAAAGAATATAAAATAGAAGGAGGATGCAGATTTCAAGATATAGCTTTTTAGAATTACTTTTCTGAAAAAAAGAGAGACAAAAGTTTCCGTTCGAGTTTTTCTTTTTTCTTTTTTCTTCTCTTTTCTTTCTTTCGAAGTACTCTCTGTTCTTGAGAGATTCTTTTCGTTTTCGTTCCTTTTGTGTGGATCTTCTTGTTCGCTTGTTGTTCGTTTATCATCTTCGACCTTGGAGGGCTTTGACAACGCATCTACAAGGGAGAGGAGTCGCGGATCTGCTGTGTAACGGTAGATTTCTTTGTAGTTTTTGCTATAGATCGAGTTAGGGTTCTGTAATGTTTGAAGAATTCGTTTTGTTTTCTGAATACTTGGTATCTTTGCTGTTAATTTTCGGATATTATAGTGTTTCAGATATGGGTTTTTGAATCTTTTCTTTTCTGGGTATGTTCGAATGATTGGATGCATGTTTCTTAACTAGTTCTTTGCTATTGCTGCGTTTTCTTATTCGATCGATTCTTTATTTTTTTTAACTCAAGAGATTCATGGGAATGAACCTTGAGTTCTTCAACAGAAGCAATTTGGGAAATGCGTTTCTGTTAAGGATCGATTGAACCCCTTTGGATTAGGGATAATCAAGGGTGTTTTCTGATAATTTCTGTAAAGATTCAAGATCCTTTGGAAAAAGGATGATCTTGAATGTTAAGGTTGATTCTGGGAAGTTTCGACCTAATTAGTTGTAGTGTTTCGGAATTTGGGATAAACTTGCTGTGGCTTTGAACGAATTTGCAGGAATGCATATCTTTTGTGTCATCCATGATTTTTACATACTCAGAAGCCTTTTTCATTGTTAAAAATCTCTCACTGTTAGATCATATTTTGATGTTTTAATTAGAATATAATAAAGATCTCTTTTACCATAAACAAATAAAACCAATTAAAGGATTATTAATTCAGATTAATAGAAGGAAAAATAATTCAACCTGTTCCCTGAGAACGATAACTCTTTTCTTTTTGAAAATATACATCTCAACAAATGGCGCCGTTGCCGGGGAACGGTGTTTGATTTTATTTTCTTTTTATAATTCTGTTTTAACCATTCTTGATAAATATTCTCTTAATCTTTATTCTTTCTTGTATATATTTCCTTGTTACCTACTGACTCCAATTTCGAGTGTTCTTGATAGATTCTTGCAGATTCAACTTTGATTTCAGAACCAGCACTGCCACCAGTTTGCTGCTGACCTCTTGAAGATGGCAGAGTCAAATCAAGGATCATCTGTAAATGGAGAAAACAATAATGGGGAAGCCAACCATGCTCTAGTTGTGGTGGATGAGGAGCTTCCCATAGCTGAATATGCTATTCCCACACTCGATGCAGTAATTCCTGGTATAGTCCAACCAGGAGTGGAGGGAAACTTTGATCTCAAGCCTGGGATGATACAATTGCTGCAATCCATGAGTCAATACCATGGATTACCCAAGGAGGACCCTCACAAGCATATTACTAAATTCATGAAGATATCTGATACCTTCTCTGTTCGTGGAGTATCAACAGATGCCATGAGGATGAGGCTGTTTCCTTTCTCTCTAGCTGGAGCAGCAGAAGAATGGGTGGAAGATCTACCTGCACAGTCCATTACTACATGGAAGGAGCTTGGAGAAGCCTTCCTCATGAGGTTCTTCCCACCCACAAAGGTTTGTGATCTGAGGGATGACATCACTGGATTTAGACAGTATGTGGATGAATCAATCCATGAGAGCTGGACTAGATTCAAAGGGCTGATGAAAAAGTGTCCCACCCATGGTCTTCCTAAGTGGGCCACTATTCAGATCTTCTATAGAGGGTTGAGTCACCAAGGCAAAACTCATCTGGATGCCACTGCCAATGGAATGTTTCTGTTGAAACGGTATCCAGATGCGTTTGAAACACTTGAGAGGATAAGCCAGAACAGTTGCCAATGGCCAGAACAAAGAGATGAAGCTCAACAGAAGGCAGCTGGGCTTTATGAAGTAAGTGAAATTACTTCAATGGCAGCTGAGATGGCAGCTTTGCATAATACTGTCAAGGTCTTAGTCAAGCAAATGGCTGAAACCAAACAACAACCACCTGCTCAAGTGGCTGCCACAAACACACCAATCTGCTCACTGTGCCATGATGCCCATTTTCTTGAAGAATGCCCAAGTAACCCGTCTTCAGCCTTCTATGTTGGAGATTACAACAGAAACTTCAACAATAGAGGAAACTTTAACCCAGGAAAATGGCAGCAACAAGGTGGAAATTTTGGCCAGAATCAAGGCCAAAATTTTGCCCAGAACCAAGGGAATAGAAATCAGAATCAAACTTTTCAAGGAGGGCAACAATCCTATCAACCTAAGGTTCCATTTCCACCAGGATTCAACTCCCAAATGCCCCATGATCAGCAAGGGCAGTCTAGTGCACAAACTCAGCCTCCTCCAAATGACCAATGGTCAAATCAGATGTTGAAAAATCATGAGGCCATGCTCCAAAGTCATGGAGCAATCTTGAAGAGTTTAGAGACACAAATGGGGCAGATTGCAACTTCCCTTAAAGATAGACCATTGGGAACCCTTCCTAGTGATACTGAAGCACCAAGGAAGGAGGGAAAGGAATTTTGTCAAGCTCTACACTTGAGAAATGGAAGGGAGGTTGAACAACCAGAACCTGTCATTCGGCCCTCCACCTTGAGGAAAATGGCAGGACAAAGTGCTCAAACAACTGAGGAAGAGGATGAGTCAGATGTCATAGAAGTGCACAATCCAGAGAATGACATGGAGCATGGTGATTTGGGAAGAACAGAAAAATCAGCACCCAAATCAGCCCCCAAATCAAAGGGGCCAGCCATACCTGTGCAAAAAGAAGATGGCCAATCACCAAGATCAAGGGCAAGGCAGATTCCTTTCCCACAAAGACTCCAGAAACAGAGTCAGGAGAAGCATTTCAAGAGGTTCTTGGATATCCTCAAGCAACTACAGATAAATATCCCTTTCGTGGAGGCCCTTCAACACATGCCAAGCTACATCAAATTTATGAAGGACATCCTATCAAGGAAGAGGAGGATAGAAGAGTTCGAAACAGTGGCACTCACCAAGGAATGCAGCAGCATTGTCTCTACAAAAGTGCCTCCTAAAATGGAGGATCCAGGTTCTTTCACCATTCCTTGTGTTATAGGAGATAGGTATATTGGTAGAGCTCTTTGTGATTTAGGCTCTAGCATTAACTTGATGCCTGCTTCTATTTTTAAACAATTAGGAATAAAAGCTGCCCCCACAACATTAACCCTCCAATTAGCTGACAGATCCATTGTATACCCTGAAGGTAAGGTGGAAAATATTTTAGTAAAAGTGGACAAATTTATTTTTCCAGCTGACTTCATAATCCTTGATTGTGAAGTTGATGAAAATATTCCTATAATAGTAGGAAGACCATTCTTAGCTACAGGGGGTGCAATGATTGATGTCAAGAAAGGAGAGTTAACAATGAGGGTTAATGATGACACTATGACCTTTAGTGTCTTCAAGGCCATGAAATATGTAGATGATGATGTTGATGATTGCTCTGCTATTTCTGTCATTGATAACTTGGTTGCTGCTCATTTTCAAGATAATTTTGAAATGAATAACTCTGTCTGTGATTCTGCCATTTTTGAATTTTATGGAAATAATGCATCTGATCATGATCTTGCTTGTGCATTAAGGTCTTACCCCACTAAGTTCTTTGGTGATAAACATTTTGAGTCTCTTGAACTTCATGAGAGGATCACCAAACCCCTTAAACCATCCATAGTAGAACCACCTGAAGTGGAGTTAAAGGAACTCCCAACTCACCTTAAGTATGCGTTCCTAGGAAGGGACAATACTCTCCCTGTCATTGTAGCAGCTGCCCTCAAAAATAATGAGGAAAGTCAACTGCTAAATGTACTAAAAAATCACAAAAGAGCCATAGGTTGGACCATGGCTGATATTAGAGGAATTAGTCCTACTTTCTGTATGCACAGAATAAGGCTAATTGATGAGAATGCCAGTTCCATTGAGCCTCAAAGAAGGCTCAATCCAACCATGAAAGAAGTGGTTAAAAAGGAAGTAATTAAATGGTTGGATGCTGGTGTGATTTATCCTATTTGTGATAGTAGTTGGGTGAGCCCTTTGCACTGTGTCCCTAAAAAGGGAGGTATCACAGTTGTGCTCAATGATAAAAATGAGCTCATTCCCACTCGAACCATAACAGGTTGGAGAATCTGTCAGGACTTTAGGAAGTTGAATACTGCTACCAAAAAAGACCATTTCCCCTTACCCTTCATAGACCAAATGCTGGACAAGCTTGCTGGACAAGAATACTTCTGTTTTCTTGATGGGTATTCTGGTTATAACCAGATACCCTTAGCTCCAGAAGACCAGCATAAGACAACATTCACATGTCCATATGGCACATTTGCATTTAGGAGAATGTCTTTTGGACTTTGCAATGCTCCTGCCACCTTTCAAAGGTGCATGACTGCCATTTTTAATGACATGATTGATGAATATGTAGAAGTCTTCATGGATGACTTTTCTGTATTCGGAAATTCATTTGAAAAATGCTTGCTGAATCTGTCTAGAGTTTTACAGAGGTGTGAGGAGACTAATTTGGTCTTAAATTGGGAGAAGTGCCATTTTATGGTGCAAGAGGGTATAGTCCTAGGCCACAAGGTTTCAAAATCTGGTTTAGAGGTGGATAAGGCTAAGATTGCACTCATAGAAAAGCTACCTCCACCTAGAGATGTCAAGGGAATAAGAAGCTTCTTAGGCCATGCAGGGTTCTATAGAAGATTTATAAAGGATTTCTCTAAGGTAGCTAAACCCTTAAGTAGCTTATTGGAGGTTAATAAGCCCTTTAATTTTGATGAGCCTTGCTTGAAGGCTTTTGAAGAATTAAAAACCAAACTGATTTCTGCCCCTATAATTGTGGCACCTGATTGGTCCTTACCTTTTGAGGTGATGACTGATGCTAGTGATTGGGCCCTAGGTGCTGTGCTAGGGCAGAGGAAGGATAAGATTTTTCATTCCATTTATTATGCAAGCAAAGTCTTGCAAGGTGCCCAACTGAACTACACTGTGACTGAAAAAGAGCTCCTGGCAGTGATATTTGCCTTTGAAAAATTCAGGAGCTATTTGTTTGGGGTAGAGGTCATTGTCCACACTGACCACTCTGCCATCAAATACTTAATGGAAAAGAAGGATAGCAAACCTAGGCTTATTAGATGGATGTTACTCCTACAAGAATTCCAAGTAAAAATTGTAGATAGGAGTGGCACCCAAAACCAAATAGCTGACCATTTGTCTAGGTTGAAGTCCAACACAACAGAGGAAGACTCTGCACCAATCAGGGACATGTTCCCTGATGAGTCTTTATTGGCCTTAAGCTCTTTAAACACCCCTTGGTATGCTGACTTTGCCAATTACTTGGCAGCAGGTGTGATGCCTGATGATTTAAACACACATAAGAGAAAGAAATTTCTCCATGATGTGCAATTCTATTTTTGGGATGATCCACATTTATTTAAAAAATGTGCTGACCAAGTTTTGAGGAAGTGTGTTCCAGAATTGGAGCAAAACCAAATTCTGCACAGCTGCCACAATTCTCCATATGGAGGACATTTTGGTGGGGTAAGGACTGCAGCCAAGGTGTTGGAATCTGGCTTTTATTGGCCAAGCATTTTTAAGGATGCTTATACTATAGCTAGTAAGTGTGATAGGTGTCAAAGGACTGGCAATATCACACGAAGGAATGAGATGCCTCTAAATCCTATTCTTGAGGTTGAAGTGTTTGATGTGTGGGGGATAGATTTCATGGGTCCCTTCCCTCCATCAAATGGGAATAAGTACATTCTTGTAGCTATAGACTATGTGTCCAAGTGGGTGGAGGCAGTGGCCTTACCCACTAATGAAACCAAAACAGTGTGCAAGTTCCTAAAGAGCTACATTTTTACTAGGTTTGGTACACCTAGATGCATAATTAGTGATGGAGGCAGCCACTTCATAAGTAGGCAGTTTGAAAGCCTCCTCACTAAGTATGGTGTCAAACATAGGGTGGCAACACCTTACCACCCACAAACAAGTGGTCAGGTGGAGGTTACTAATAGGGAGATTAAGAAAATTTTGGAAAAAGTAGTTGGTCCTTCTAGAAAGGACTGGTCACTTAAGCTTGAAGACTCCCTGTGGGCATACAGAACAGCCTATAGAACTCCAATAGGTTGCTCACCATATAGACTCATTTTTGGTAAGGCATGTCACTTACCATTAGAGTTGGAGTACAAGGCCTATTGGGCTCTTGCAAGGCTGAATATGGATTACAAGGAATCCTCAGAGAATAGGTTGCTTCAATTAAACAACTTAGATGAATTTAAAATGAACTCATATGAAAATGCTAAGTTGTACAAAGAAAAAATGAAAAGATGGCATGACAACCTAATTCAGGAAAGATGTTTTGAACCAGGCCAAAAGGTGTTATTGTTTAATTCCAGGCTTAAACTTTTTCCTGGAAAACTGAAGTCCAGATGGTCTGGCCCCTTTGAAATTGTGGAAGTTTTTCCACATGGGGCAATAGAGATTCAAGGTAATGATGGTCGAAGGTTCAAGGTAAATGGACAAAGACTGAAAGTTTACCAAGGTGAACCTGTCATTAGAGACAAGGCAATTGTCCCTCTAGTTGACCCTTCTTAACTGTTTTGTGGTGTTGCAGTAGTTGTCAATTAGTTAGTTAGAGTTTTTGTTTTGTTTTTGTGTTTTGTCCAAGTTATCCTGCATCTGTGATCTGTCATATAGGTGTGTAAAAAAAAAAAAAGAGCTGTCAATGTATCAGTGTTTTCTTCTTTTCATCCATTATGAATTGTCCACCAATTGTCCAGATTTGCTGAGTGTAAAGGATGAGAGTGAGCAGATAAGTAAGTTTGGGGTAGGAGTGTGCTTCCTATGATAATTCCATTCAATTGGTACCCTGTTGCTCGATCACACCAGAGAGTGATCTCTGTTTGCTCTCTTTGCCTATCAATTCACCCAAGTAGTCTTAAAAAAAAGTCCTGCAGTGTAAATAAGTGGGATTGATTCCCATTGTTTCCTTTGGGCCTTTTTAAATCGAAAGCCCAAGTCCTTCATAGGGCACGATGCACCACAGGAGGTGTTCGGTAAGTGGACTACATTTGAATTGGGCTGAGCCCATCAGTGTAATCAGCCCAACTGAATAAACCGTTTTCATTTTTTTATTTACTTGGGCCTGATTCTCATTTTATCAGCCCAGTCCTATTCATTTAATTTTTTTATTTTATTTTACTGGGCCTGATTCTAAATGGGTCAGCCCGTTTTTATCCTTTAATTAATTAATTAATTATTCATTAATTTATTTCGTTCTATTAAATTCTGATGCAAATTTTATTTTTATTTATTTTTATTTTTTATATTCCTTCTGATCTTCTCTTCTTCCCTAAATCGTTCTTCTCCTTCCTAATGCACTGCGCAACATTGAGCCACTAAAACCATTAATGCTCTTCTGTAAAAAAAGCAACTGCTTTTCAGAAATAGGGAG
The DNA here is from genome assembly GCA_032173675.1 of Gastrolobium villosum. Taxonomy (NCBI): domain Eukaryota; kingdom Viridiplantae; phylum Streptophyta; class Magnoliopsida; order Fabales; family Fabaceae; genus Gastrolobium; species Gastrolobium villosum. Next base: position 3,853 of record JAVKPL010014722.1, on the reverse strand, counting down.
ATGACTCATGGGAAAGGACAATTCCCTCTCTGCGCAGGGATGTGACTTTTCTCTCTTTAGTCACATCCATTAATTTTTTTAATTAAAGAACTGCATTTTGGTTTTGTTGTTATAATTTCTCTTTCTAAAAAACCAACCTCTTTCTTTCTTCGCACCCTCCCCATTTCTTCTCACTCTATGCCCTAACTCCCATCTTTCCGACTCCCTCCATCAATCTCTCACTTCGTCTTCCTCCCATCTCTCCATTTCTTTCTTTCTTTCTTCCCGTCTCTTTTCCCTAACGCCAGACGTTCTCACCGCGCGCTGCGTCTCGCGAAAAAGGTTCTGCTCTCTTACATCCTTGTGTCGGTTCTCTCCGAATTTCTTCACCACTTTCGCGAACTCAGGTATGTTCTTCCATAACCTTAACTTATTTTGATTTATGCTTCAAACCTTATTTTTGTTCTTGTTCCCCTTTGTTGAACCCGATTCTCTCTGTCAGGACTTTTCTTTGTTTTATTTATTTACTTATTTTTGTATTTATTTACTATTTTTATCTTTTATTGTTTCTGGTTTATAATAATTATTTTTATTTTATTCGGGATTTGATTTCATGAAAAGGTTTTTAATTTTATTTCTTTTTATATATTTATATTTATTTTTATTTTTCTTTTCTATTTTTCTATTTTTCTATTTTTCTATTTTATATAAGTGCAAGTACTCCCTGATTTTTGAATTTTTTTTGCATGCACCTGTTAAAATTTTTAGATATTTCTAAGTGGTAAATCGGTTACATTGCTTTCACTGTTGTGTATTTGTTCTTCGTCTGATATAAAAATTCTCAGTAATAATTATTTTTTTTCTATTCTGTTAAATTTTATTATTTATATATTTATTTAATTTATTTATTTATTTTATTATTGCTGATTCGTTATAATTTAATGAATGCTGGGAGTTACTAACAAATTATTCTTATCTCGAATTGTTACTGAATCATACTCAGTAACAATGCCACCAAGAACCTTGAACGGTGGGCTAAAAACTAAAGCTCCTCGTGTTAAAAAGACTAAAAAATCAGCAGCAGCCGAACCATCCTCCCCTCAAGAACCGCCTGTTCCAGCAAGAGTATTACAAAGACTCAAGGAGCTAGAAGCGGGCAAACTGCGCATTCATTATGAACGCGGATTCGACCTAACTGAAGATGGGGGATATATGGAGTTGTTCGTCTGGCAACATGTGACACCATGGAAATGGGAAACATTTGCAAGTCACCCTTCTGTTCAAGTACCTGTCCGGTTAGTTCACGAATTCGTGGCTAACTTCCCAGATGAGAATGACCCGCAACAAGTCCTCGTTCGAGGGACGCTGGTGGACATCTCCCCAGCCAAGATTCAAGAGATTTATAATCTCAAGGACGGGGATTATAACTGGTATTTGAAGTTTCTCACAGACAGAACGCTACCGAACGTTCATTCAATAATGGCAAAGGTCCTCACGGGAAATCCCAATACAAAATGGGATTCTGAGAAAATGTTAACGAATGAGCTCACCAAAGAAGCTCAGGTATGGGCCAAATTTGTGAGGCACCGCATCTTCCCTAAGTTGCACATGAACCACTTGACAACAAGAGTTGGTGTGTTGGTTTACTGCATACTGCAAGGCTTGCCATTCTACCCCGAGAGGCTTATCCACCAGGAGCTGTGTGCGAACTCTAAGAAAACCACAGGAGCATTTTATTTCCCATGTCTGGTAAAGCTATTATGTGATGCAGCTGGAGTCCCACCCTCTTCTGAAGACAGTGAAATGGTCCCAATCCCTAATTCACCAATTAATGAAGTCTGCCTAAAAAGGATAGCTGAGTCTAGCCTGCGTAAAAAAAGAAAAACATCTTCTACTCAGCCCCCTCAACGAGCAGAAAAGGGCCAGGTTTCAGAGACTCAGCCTCCTCAACGAGCAGAAAAGGGCCAGGTCTCAGAGATGAAAGATCAAATCATGGAATTGCAGCAATGTGTAAAGGGGTTGATTACATATATCAAAACCTCTAGACATTGCTGTAAGAAATCTTATCAAGAAACCTTCCCCCAATATGAGTTTCCTGAAATTCCAGCCCATCTATTACAACAAATTGGTGATGAGGGGACGTCAAGAGCTGCTGAGCAGGGGTCTGATGATGACGTGGTCGATGTAGATGATACTTTTTCTGAGATCTGATATCCAGTGATTGGTACCCAGGTTCTTTATTCATTAATTTTATTTGTTTATTTGTTCATTAAATTATTTATTTATTTATTTATTTATTTATTTTACGTTTCAATTTATTATTTTGTATTGCTGTGAGGACCCAGCTTAGTTTTAAGTTTGGGGTGATTTTTGTGATCTTATGCTTTCACCAATAATCTTTCTGTATCTGCCATAGAGCACTTATTTTTGTTTTTGTAATTTACTCTGTTTTGTATGCTGAATTTATAGTAACTTGGAAATAATTTATAGCTTGATGTGCTTAACATGATCATTGCTTGAGTATAATCAGATTTAATTTAATTTAATTCCTAATCAATTAAGGATTTAACTTAGTTGATCGGTGTTACATAAGTTTAAAATCAATTGGCATGCCTTTCAATTTTGTTGAAACCTCTGATTTGCTGATTCACTGATAATCCACTGGTTAACAACCTATGTGAGGTATTTTGAACCTAAACACTCTATTCCTTTGAGAGTGATCATTGGTTATTATGTATTGATGTTTTGAATGCTGCACTCTGTTTGGATGACCGATATGCTATTTCTGTGTGATTGGGGCATTGTTTCTGATTATTTAGCCTAGAGCCAAAAGCCTTACCCTTCAATTATATCCCTTGGTCCCTTTATTTGAGCCTGAGCCTTTCTTTTCTGTTTCACCCTGATATTATAAGCCAAATTCCTTGACTACCCTATACAGCTATCTTTAGTGTTTAGCTAATGCTCGTTAGCTTAGAAATACAAAAAGCTAAATAAGGCAAAGGGAAATTGGTTGTAAAAAGAAAGGGAAAGAAAAAGAAGGAAAAGTCAGGAGGTAAAAAAAAAAAAAATGTTAAAAATAAAGAGAACAAGTGATCTTATAAAAAAGGTCTTTGAAAAATAAAAAGATCTCTGAGCTTACTTTTCAAAAGAAGAAGGAAAAAGGCAAAAGTAAAAAAAAATTGTAAAAATCGATAAAAAAATAAAAGAGGTAATCAATACAAGAGGGAGGAGAAAGTCAGTAATTTCCCTTTGTCTTGTTTAGGCAAAAATATCAGAAAAGCTAATGAGGATTAGTTAGGCACTAATGGGTTAGCTTAGTTAGCCAAGTGACTAGAAAAACAAAATCCTAGCCCTGCCTCTTTACAAGCTTTAAAGACCCTATGATGGAAGTAGCATGTTGGACTTCAAGTTTCTGAATGGTTGTGTAGATTGGAAACATTCATGCATGATGACAATGAGTGAACCTTCCTTATAAAAAAAAAAAGTGTGATTTATTGAAAATGTCTGAAAAGGAATTCAGTGGATTGTCAATTGAACCAGTTTAAATTAAGGATTGCAACTGATTGAATGTGCATGAGTTTTGATTGAATGCTTCTTTAATTACTGATTGACTGGAGTTAGATGATTAATTAGATGAGGAATTGGTTAACATTAAGCCTGGTCAATGCTTAAAGGAGTGTGATGTTTTGCATAGATAGTTGATAAATTTATCTAAGTTACTAAGTTTAATTTAATAGTGCTAAGTGATTCTGAATTTGATCTAACTGTTATTTTCTGATAAAAGTTTGTTTGATTGCTTGAGGGCAAGCAATTGGTTAAGTTTGGGGTATTTTGTTAGCACATATTTATATATAATTATATTATATTATTTTAT